>VSMD01077590.1:0-141332 GCA_008750895.1 Mirza zaza | reverse complement strand
TTTTTTTCATTTGTTTGTTATTTACATTCTGTATACCAAAATTATAATAGCATAGGTTAGGATATTTTTCCATGTATTTGCCTTTATCAGAGAGCCTTGCATACCTTCCTGTGGCTGTCTATCATCCTTTTATTCCAATTTGAAGGTTTCTCTTGGAGCATTTCTTATAGACCAGGTCTAGTAGAAATTAATTCCCTCACCTTTTGTTTATCTGGAAAAGTCTTAATTTCTCCATTTTTAAATGCTTTTCTCTTGCTACTCTCAAGATTTCCAATTTGTCTTTGGCTTTAGACAGTTTGATTGTAATATGTCACAGTGTGATTCTCTTTGGATTCATTCTAGGCGAAATCTTTAAACTTGTTGAATCTGTATGTCCATTTCTTTTCTCATACATGGAAACTTTTCAGACATTGATTTTTAAATAAGCTCTATTCTCCTTTTTGTCTTATTCTTTAGAGATTTCCATAGTCTATATATTGGTACTCTTAATAGTTTCCCAATAGTTCCTTAGTCTGTCTTCACTTTTCTTCATTCTTTTTGCTCCTCTGACTCAATGATTTTAAATGACCTCTTTTCAAGTTCACTGATTCTTTTATCAAGTCCTCTGTTGAACTCTTCTAATGAATTTTTCAATTCAGTTGTTATATTTTTCTGCTACAAAATTTCTGTTTGGTTCTTACTTATAGTTTCTATCTCTTTGTACATATTGTCATTTTGTTCATGCATTATTTTCCTGATTTTGTTTAATTTTCTGACAGTGTTCTATTTTAATTCATGGAATATTTTTTGACAGTTATCTAAAATTCTTTGTCAGTCATCTTATAAATTTCCATTTCTTTGGGGTCAGTTTCTTGAGTTTATTTTGTTCCTTTGGCCCATGTTTTCCTGTTTCTTTGTATGCTTTGTATCTTAGTTCAGGCTGCTAAACAAAATACTATAAACTAAGTTAAATACCAAGAGCATAAATTTATTCCTTATAGTTTTGGAAGCTGGAATGTCAAGATCATGCTGTCAGCATGGTCAGATTCTGGTGAGAGCCTTTTCTGAATTGCAGACTGCCATCTTCTCATGTAATTTCACATGACAGAGAGAGGTCAAGCTAACTATCTGGCTTCTTCTTATAAGGGCACTAATCCCATTCATGAGGGCTCCACCTTATAACCTATGACCTAGTTACCTGTCAGAAATTCCATCTCTAAATACCATCACATTGGGGATTAGATTTTAACATATTAATTTTGGGAAAACACAAACATTTAGGTTATAACACCTTGTATTTTTTTCCCCTGTAATTTGGGCATTTGAAAAAACCCCACCATTCCCAGTATGTGTCCTGGCTTCATGCAGGGAAAGACCTTCAACAGTCATACTTGCTGGAGGTTCTAGAACCTCTCAAACTGTTTCTGATCTCTTTCTTTCCCTGATGACTGTCTGCAGGACTGCATCTCTAATGTAGAGCTCACCTCTGTTTTCAGCTTATTCCAAACTCTGGCACTGGTCTTGTCAATGCTTTGGGTCAGGTGAGACAGAAACCAGTCCCTTGAGCATCCCCCAGAAAAGCCAGAAGTTGGATCCATGACCCACTGTTTTGTGTGTGTCCTGAGGAAGGATTTCTAACATAGAGGGTTTTCTCCCATAACTCCCTACTATGGAAAAAGTAGGGAGGGGCACAAATGGGGGGAAGGGGCACAAATGCCTCAAATTTTCCTATCTTTTTCAATGGTTTTTTAAGATCTGGTCATTGTAAAAGAGACCAGCTTCTCAACTGGTCTTTAGAGTTCTCAAAGAGAAAATCTCTTCTATACATTGTTGTTAACGCCGTTTGTCTGTGAGAGGAGAGCCTGTATCTTCATAGTCTACCATCTTACCAATGTCACTTATTTAATTTTTAGTGCTGAATAATAGCATTGCCTGGAGGTACTACAGTTTATTTATCCATTTACCTACTGAAGAGCATCTTGGTTGTTTCAGTTTTGGCAATGATGACTAAAGCTGTCAAAATCTTCTATGAGTAGATTTTCCTAGGAATATACATTTTCAACTCATTTTGGTTGATACCAAGGATCACAATTGCTGAATTATATGGTAATAGCATGTTTAGTTTTGTAGTAAGCTGTCAAACAATCTTCCAAAGTGGCTGTGGGATTTTGCATTTCTTTTATTTTTTTTTGAGACAGAGTCTCGCTTTGTTGCCCAGGCTAGAGTGAGTGCCGTGGTGTCAGCCTAGCTCACAGCAACCTCAAACTCCTGGGCTCAAGCAATCCTACTGCCTCAGCCTCCCAAGTGGCTGAGACTATAGGCACGCACCACCATGCCCAGCTAATTTTTTCTATATATATCAGTTGGCCAATTAATTTCTTTTCTATTTATTGTAGAGATGAGGTCTCGCTCTCGCTCAGGCTGGTTTCGAATTCCTGACCTCGAGCAATCTGCCCGCCTCAGCCTCCCAGAGCGCTAGGATGACAGGTGTGAGCCACTGCGCCCAGCCAGGATTTTGTATTTCTACTAGCGATGAATGAGAGCTCCTGTTGCTCCACATCCTCATCAGCATTTGACGTTATGAGTATTTTAGATTTGGGACATTCTAATAATTGTGCAATGGTATCACATCGTTGTTTCAATTTGCAATTTCCTAATGGCATGTGATGTTGAGCATCTTTTTATAAGCTATTTGCCATCTGTATATCTTCTTTGGTGAGGTGTTGTTATTTCTTATTTTTTTCCTCACCCCCATTCCCACTTTTTAAAAATTCTGACGTCATGTACTGGTTTCCTTTTGATCATTATTTACATCTGAATGAGGTAAATTCCTGTTGGGCCACTTATTTCACGTTTATGTGGCCATGGATCCATTCCATATAGAAATTATTTCTTTTAATAACACATACTGTGTGTGCGAGTGAGTATTTTTAGCCTTTAGTTCTCTCAGTGAACTGAGAACCACCCTACAGAATTACTCATAATATGATAAGTTTTTTTTTTTCCTTTCACTCACTCACAAACTGCTTCTTGGAAAACGACTTTTCTGTATAAATTCTTGTTTTTTCACAGTGTCTTATATATTTTCAGACTTCCTACCAAATAGAATCCAGGAAGGCCCCCGCTACCATCTCAGGCACTCCATGCCCACTATGGCAATAAGTGCCTGTTTTTGTCCTCAGAGTGTTCTACTGTAGTAGAATTGTGCTCTGCCAGCTTTTTCTGAGATCCACAGCTCCACACATACCCCACATCTTTCCACTTCCCTGTTGCCAGTTATAACTTTTGGGCAGCTCTTCCTCTTATTTTGTTGTTCTGAGTTTCAAGTCTGTTAATTTAATAAAAAAGGGAGTTAGTGTGTCTGAGTATTTTTCCCCTGTTGCATTTGGGTGATTTCTTGGAGATGAGGGAAATGTCCAATGCTATCCTGTCATTTTAAATCAGACCTTAATTGCTTCACAGGCTTTTGGCTAAAATCAAGTATAATAGCTGTTCTTATCGGTTTAAAACCAGACTTGAGTGGCTTCTCAAAATTCTATAGCCAGTTGTATTTTTTTATTGTTAATTAGTTAATTATCTGTTCATATCCTTGACCTTTTTATTTTACTTCTAGGGGTGTTTCTTTAGTAATCATCAAAATAAATTGAAAATTAATAAAATATTTTCTCAAAGAAGGATTGGCAGTGACCACAATGTGAGTAACAAAGTCACAGTTTATAGGAAGATGCTGCTTTTAGTGTAATGGGACTTTCTTTGACTCTTCCTATTACAGTCTATTGCCCAAGAAGTTCTCTTTGGTAAGAACTCGCTAGGCTCATTCTTGGGCCTAGCTCATCATCTTACCATTTTAGGTGCCATTAAAGAAGGATGATAAGAAAATGAGGAATGGGAAAGGTAAACTTGTCTGAGTGACCTTGAAAATTCTTTTATAACATCTGTTTTCTTCTTCTTGCTTTGCTGTCTTCCCATCATCAACAGAACTGTCAAAAGACACTTGCTTTATCATAAGAATTTTGAGAAAATAATTGAATAAAATTTGTTTTAATTTGTAATGATGAAGTTTAGATACACTCAGAGCTATAGCTTATCTCTTCCTTTTTCAGTGTATAGAAAAGGCAAAGCCAAACACGTCAAAATAAAAAGTTATTCCTGATTCATATGTGCACAGATATCAATGAGCTGATATGTATATGAAATTATATCACTTTCCCCCCCCCCATATTTATAACTTATAAGACATTTGGGCTAAAAATAAATCTAATCATTGACCCCTGCAGGAAGTTAAGACAGAATAAAAATTGCGTTGTACTTCTATGTTCTGCATTCTTCAAGCTATCGTGGAATTGGATACAACTTTCCTCTTGATCAGTATAAATTAGGGAGGAGGCATAATTTAAATACTGTGGGTTATCCAAACCTCCCTGACTCTTATAACTCAGATAGATTACAAGACAAGACTAGTACAGGACCATTATTTTTCACTAGTACCAAAACACCATCCATCATTGAAGTATTTATGCTCAAGCAGAAAAGCACAATTGTGTAACTTTATCATCTAAAGATCTTGAAAACAGATGGTAGACAATATTATCAATCATCAATCACCTCCAGTCAGTGGGAGGAGAATAGGGAAAGAAGAATAGGATAGAATGAGAATCCTCAAAAGCTTATAACAAACAAACAAATAGATTAATAACATTACTTCTGTCCCAGAATGTTTGTTCTAGATACAAGTGCCTTGTTTACATATGGTTAGCACACCATTAAAAGACATTCTATAATTTAAACTACTGCAAATCCTGCCTGCTTGACTAACAGTGCCAATCATTAATTGATTTTGCAGTAGTTAAATTTTCTTCTTATAATTTCACAATCAGTTTGGCAAAAATTGGAAAGATGTAATGAAAAGCAGAGAAAGATATTCCCAAAATTACCTAAAAATGCATTTGGAAGTTAGCTTGGTTTATTCAAGATAAAAAGCCTCAGAAAAATTAGCCCTTGTATTATGAAAAACACTTGGAAAATATTTTTGAAATGTTAATGACAACTCGTTCTTCATGAAGAAAATTAATCACAGTATTGATGGAGCAGAAAACACAAGGGAATTTTCAATGAAATGTTTTCCTTCTTTTTCACTGATGCAATATTTGAAATGGGAGCACAGGGCATATTTCTGAGCAAAGTAGTTGTCAGCAAGTGTGGCTCTTTTCAGTAAATCACCTGTGGTCCTATGAACAAATAATTGTAGACATCAAATTAAAAGACATGAATTCAGTGTCTGTTTCCAATTGAATTGTGGTCTTTGTGATTGATTAAATAATGTATTGGTCTTTACATGTCTTTTATTCTCCATTCGGAGCACTCTAATGAGAATGAAACATTGTTTAGGAACTGTTAGGACATCACCATACTTTGTAAATCGTCAGACTTCATAAAATAATTACCTCTTTATTGCCTTAGCAGGAAAGTCTGCATCCAGTTAACGAATGGTAAAACTTGGTCTTGATCATTGATGAAACTAAGCAAGGAGTCAGAGATCTGTCACTCTGTGGATGGGGCTCAGTGTGTTCTTTTTCTTTTCCAACAACCACTTATTTCCAAGAAAGAGGTAAAAATCTTTGTTGGAGTCACATGGAGTTCAGATCAGAGCTGGAAGCAAAGCCCACAACACTTCCCTTCCTCACCCAGGAGCTACCTCTTAGTCATATTATTTGTTAAAGCTCTCTGCTCTTTAACTTGGTAGCATGGGGAAATTCTTCTGGCTATCACAGCTGGAAAAAAAACAAACCATTGTTATGTGATAGGCTGCTGGTCAAGCAGAGTCTAAAGGCTGGACAAAGCAATGATTTCTATTCAAAGATAAAATGACATGTTGGCTGTGTCTTGTGAATTCCCACCCTCTATCACAGGCACTTTACAGTGAAGGCTCCCCTTGGTCTGCTGGGCTTGTAGGACAGCTAATCTCTATGGGACTGAGTTCCAGAATTAGATATTCTGGTTCAGGGAATGGTCCTCAGGGATAAAACTCATGCAGCAGGATTGAAAGAAGCCTTGGACACAGAAGCAACACAACTAAAAGCACTTAAGTAAATATTATTTAGAAATTGAGCAAAATTCCTACTGGTCATGCTGCTGATGTCTGATATACCAAAATCTACTATAACAAAAATGGGTGGGTGCTTCAAAATCACCCATTAGAACAGCATAAGGGCATTTCTTATCCCTTTCCTGTGAGTTGTTTTCATGACCCTTTCTCTGATATTCACCAGTACATGGCAAATCATTTCAATATGTGGAAAATGAAGTAAATAAATATTCAAATGGGCTATGTTAGCTATGGCAGGGAGTTAAAACCAAGGTGTATAACAGCAAACCAAAAATTGTCCTTAGTATCTCAGCAATATTTTTTCCTTTTTGCCAATAATATATGTCCTTCGAGAAAAAGAAGAAAACCAGATTTATACCCTTCTTCCTACAGTAACCATTTCTGCCTTTCTCTTGCACTTTCACATTTTCTTTCCTCCTTTGTCACCTCTTTCTCATTCACTCTCTCCACTCATTTATTCATTTATTTGTTCAACAAATATCTATGGAGTCTCAGATAATATTCTAAGTGCTTAGTATTCATCAGCGGTCAAAATAGTCGGAAACCCTTGCCTTCACAGAGTTCGTATTGTCCTTTTCCCTGTGTGTTTAATCAGCAGCGCTGGTATAGTTCAGAGACTCATAGAAATCCCTATTCTGCTGCTTTGGTCCACAGGCACTGCCCCTCTTCCATGGCACCTATATTTTCTCTGCATGGGGGAACAAGAGAGCTAGACATATATATTGCAGAATATAGGGACATCGATAAAAAAAATTCTCAACCCCATGAAAGAACAGCACAAACTAAACCCAAGTTCAGCATCATAGCTCAGGTAGACATTCCGTCCCTCTAGATCTGAGGAAAAGCCAGGTTGGTATGACTCTGGCATTCCGAGAAGACGGAAGGAATCAGAGTCACACAGACCTGGGCTGCACTGCAGTTCTGTGGCTGGGGATAGGTCCTCTAAACTCTTTGGGTCTCAGTTTATTCAACTCCTATATGAATTTGACATCATTTACTTCGTGCGTTCTATCATTATTTTATTAATTCATTCAACATGTATGTGAATGATTCTATACCATGTAATCTATGAATCCCATTTGAGCAACTACTGTGTACATTTGGGCACTGCTCTAAATGCTAGGCATATAACAATGAAGAAAAGATACAAAAATGTTTGCCCTTGTGGAGCTTACATAAAGAGAATATTGTCTATTACTGTAGAAAAAGTGGATTCACTTTATCTTCCTGTAACAAAAACTGAAGGAAAATGCTGGTTTGAAATCTTCTTAAAGTAGCATCAGAAATTAACATGCACCTACCATATATGACCTCATTATGTTCTACTTTGACTTGCTACACAGATGTGCTCAGCCAGGCCAAATGCAGCAGGGAAGAGATAGATCTTCAGTTAGTGATGTTTTCCATTAAACCATGGAGAAAATCATCTAATACTTCTCAGAGAAGATGCCTTGTAGGTGTGAATAAAAGCAGAGAAAGTACCAATTAGTTAACAATGGTTCCTACTGGGAATTCAGCAAAAGCCAATTATTTGAGATAATAACGGGGCGGGAAAGACCTCCACCAAGGGATATCATCCTCCACAGGCCCTTCTTTTACTACCTGATTGTTCCAACTCCTCTTTGAAGTTTATTCCCACTCCAAGCCATGGAAACCGAAACTGTGCCCAGTGGATTACTGGCTGCGAAATGAACAAATGTCCATCTCTATTAGATCAGCCAGGCCATTAAGAACCTCTCAACGAGTTCCCCTGACATGACATGATTCTGAGATAGATGAACATCACGATGCTTTCTTGACCATTGAGTCACATAGAAATGGAATTAGTCTAAAAAGATTCACTTTTCAGAAGTGCATTTTAGTTACTATCAGAATTTTTCTAGAATTTTTTCTAGTTCCAAAGTACACATATGTAAATTTTCTTTTTAAAAAGTGAATTTTCTGGTTATGCTCCACTTTAAATCCCCTTTGGAAGTAGAAAAGGTATGTAAATAAATAAGAAATTATTGTTACTTTTGTCTATGTATTAGGGATTTATGTAGGATTTATATAAATCTTAAGAACAGTGAAAAATGATTCCACACTATATAATCTACGAAGCCCATTTGTTGCCTAAGATCTAATATGCTATGAGATCCTGCTGATTTGAATGCATAGCATTCATCCTACGTTCATTTACAATCACTTATTCTCCTACTTTATCATGCCTCTTTGTTTTCTCACCCCAAGTAATATTCTCCCTTGATCTCTGAGGACTTAATATCTCCATAAAGACAAGTATTTTTTTTATTTTTCAGCTTTGTCCGATGCTATGTCTCCAGAGCCTGACATAATGTCCATTATATAACAAATGCTCAATATTTATTGACTGTCGAATGAGTTTAGCTTTATAAGTTTAGATGATGACAGCTGACATATATCTAGCAGCTGTTATGTGACAAACACTCTTTTAAGCACTTGACATATGTTAATTTCTTTAATTCTCAAAATGACCCTCAGAGGCACAGAGAGAATACAAATGTGTCCAACTTTAGTGGCAGAAGGAGAATTTGAACTCAGGCAGTTGGGCCCTGAGTAATTAACTACTGTGCTATTACTACTCACTAGGATGGTGTAGATGGTAGAGAAAATATATTTCCTTTCATTTTCAATATTAATTTTTAATTTTAAGTTTTTAAGTTATTTTGTTATAAGAAAATTAATTTTAATATATATTCATTTATGTACTGAATCTATATTACAAATACATGTTTCAGAATTTAAAATGTACAAAGAAGTATAAAAGAATCTCCTCTTCATTCCTCCCCTTGAGCCAACCATTCCTCCTTCCTGGAGGTAGCCATTAGCCTGCTTCAGGGCCAATTCTGGCTCTGCACTCTCCAGACGTGTAACTTCAGGCAGAATACTTAATCTTTCTGTGCCTTGGTCCTTTGGTCTGAAAAATAAGGATAATAAAACATCTCTCTCATAGAGTTTTTATGAAGATTAAATGAATCAATATTACAAAATACTTAGAATAGTACGTGTTACACGATAGGTGCCAATATTTATTGTTATTAGTTTTGTGCATGCTTCCAGATATTTTATTTAACATATACACATACATGTATAAGCACACAAACAATATACATACTCCTTTCCCTCTCTTCCCCACTTATTTTTTTAACAAATAATATTCCTTACCTTGCTTTTTTCACATCACAATCTTAAAATTTTAATTAAATAAATAAGCCCACGAGTACATTTTCTTTTGGTGTAACCCATTATCAGCCTTTCCAATGCTGCTTCTTTGCCTGAGAAGGGTAACTACAGTTTTTCTATCATTTCTCAGTATTGTGATAGAAATCAACGAGGAATAGCCATTATGGGGGCAATATGAGGTGGGCAGCCAGTTAGTGAAAAATGAGTGACAGTATAGATTCTGACCTTTGGAAACTGGTTGGGATCTCGGATCCGGGTGGCTGTGGCAGCACAGAGAACCTCTGTATGGAGTGGTTGGGTGGCAGCAGAGAATTGGCCCATAGGTGGAGCTGGGGGGTTTGTCTTCAAACTGCCCTTGCAGCAAACACGGCGTTTTCACCCAGTTTTAATACATATTAAAATGGGCGTGTTTGCTAATGGAAACTGTGGGGGCAAGGCTCTACCCCCTCCACCTCTTCCCACCAAGCCATTCTTTGGCCCTACCCCTGCCTGATGGCACCATCACCGTTGGCTCTACCCCTTGGGAAAACAAAACAAAATAATAAAACTAACAAACAAACAAACAAAACACAGAGAAAAGGAAGACTGATTTGCCTGCCAGGCCCCTGCCTGCAGAAGAGGAGTTGCAGCTTTGGCTGAGTTGAGAGAGCATTACAACCCCAGGGAGTAAGCTACTAAGAGAGGGAGGAATTCGTTGTAATTATGATTGACCCTTTATAGGAAGAGTAATTGATCCTAAAGCAGGTAAAGGAAGTACTTTGGGGAGTGGGAGAGTCCAGACACTGGCTGTTGACCAAATCCCCTCTGTTTTCTGTGGCACAGGGACTCAGGAGTACAGAGGCACCCTGTTCCAGGGAACAGAGAGAGTCTAGCTGCCAGCAGAGAGCACCACACGCATGAGAATGGCGAGGCCTGCCAGCTCCTTCAGGAGCAGGAGTGAGGGTGCCAGCAGGTGGGAACAGGAACCCACAATCAGGAGTGCATTTGCGCTTTCTCAGACTCGCCTTTGTCTCTGGAAGAGAAGTAAAGTCTCAAGGTCAGTGCAGAACTGCTTTTGTTTCTGGGCTAAAATAAGGGGATCCTGCAATCTATGAAGATTTTAGGCTAGGAACAATTGGCCTCTCCAACCCAGTTTGAATGGCTTTTATGGCCCAAGGTATCCAAGAGGGTCAGAGAAAATTAGCAGCTACACACTGACTCTCTTGTAAGGACGCTTCAGAGAGACTGTGTCATATGACGTCCCACATCGGTAACACGGAGGCCACGTGGTAACTCCAAACCCCTGATTCCCAGCCCCTCAGTCCTCTGAAGAGCTTCTTGGTGAAAGAGCTTCATCCCAAACTCAGCCTTGTTGACCTTTCCCCAACTCAGCACTGACCGCCTTGAAGTGCAACAGGAAGCCCCCAGGAAGGGCAGTATCACCTTCCCGGGCTGCTGCTTCCCTGGCTCTGTGTGCATGGAACTTTATTCCATGGAATGCGGACACTCCACGCTCTCCCAGCCACTGCAGCTGCTCTGAACCAACGGGCTCCCCTACTCTTGGGGAATCGAAACTACACAGTTTCACTCTGTCCTGTTGTGTTGTCAGCTGGCTTTCAGAATTCTCTTGTCCCCACAAAAACCTCAACATGGATCCCTTGCACAGATGGTTCACAATAGGAGCTTTCATTCCTGCTTTGGCACCTGCAAGCCCGGGTTAACTCTGCCATGGAGCAGAGAAAGCACTTAGCAAGGAGCGTGGTGCCAGGGACCGCACCCCACGCAGCAGCCGAGCAGAGGCAGGTAGCAGGGCTATGTGTGCTGGCAGGGAAGGGAGGGGGAGGAACCACGGGAGAGCCATTCCTGCTGCTACCCTGAGAACTCTGAATGCCAACTGCATGTGCCTCGTGTCAAGCACAACGATACCCAATGTTTACCTTTAGCATAGTCGAGGCTTCAAGGGGAACACAAACCACAGAACCAAATGTCCCAGTCAGGGTCCTTGGTGACAGGCCACAGAATCCACCCTTAATCAGAAGGCTGGCTGTCTTTCTCAATTACTAGCTATAGGACCTATACGCTGGTTACTTAACCACTCTGCGCTTCAAATGAAGGGTAAAATATTACAGTAGGTGTCACTTGTAAGGATTAAAGAATGGAGTGTATGTGAAATAATTTGAGCAGTGCCTGACTCACTTTAAGCATTCTGTAGATGTTAACTATCATCATCATCACGGTCATCATCATCATTGTCAAATAGTTTGTCCTCAATCAGGAAGCCATGGGAACAGATTCAGAAAATGGGCAGGCACCCAGGGAGGCTGAGTAGCAGGACACATAGCAAAGTTTATGCTGCAGAAACAGCCTGATTAGGATGCCCCTGGTACCACTGCCACGGCTGATGCTAAACACCACTGCTGTCACAGCTGGGCACTTCTGCAGCCACCAGTGAGCAGTGCTGCAGTGAAATCAATTATTGATTCATTTTTTTTCTCTACTTGCTCCAAATGCAAAGTCCTATATGGAAGCAAATAATTGCCAAAGCCTGGTTTACCTGTCTGAGACCTGTCATGTCAGGGTTGGGCAGAAATTGCATCTGGTCTTTATGTTTTCTGTACTGGGAAGTTGTGCTCTGTTTCCTACCAAGGCACACACAACAGAGGATTCCTCCATGCTAGGGAGGATAGCAGCACCCCCCCCAAATTGAAAATTGACAAGTGTCCATACAAATTGAGAGTGCTATAATAGCAGTATGAAGCTAGGGCCATAGCAGTTACTACATCTTCCTGAGTGAGTCAAGAGCTCCCTCCTAAGCTTCATCTTCTTCCAAGGTCCCCTGGTTCAGGTGATGACCCCTTCATGCACTTGGTTGCACAAGCTAGAATCCAGGTATTCTTCTTGACACCTACCTCTTCCTCACTCCACATATGCAATCCATCATGCATTGCCCTCTCAACTTCACTGCCGAAACATCACTTAAATCCACCACTTTCCTTCTTCCTAATCCAAGCAACCACCATTATGCTGTTAGACTATTACACTAACCTCATCACAGGTCTCCCTGCATTGACTCTGGCCTCTCTCAAGTCTATTCTCCCTCAGCAATGACAGTGATCTTTTCAAAATGCAAACCTGAGCATCCATTATCCTTCCAGTTTTAATGGCTTTATAAATCTCAGGTTAGAGACAAAACTCACTAACATGCTCCCATGGTCCTGCCTTCTTTGGGTTCTAAACCCTCTAAATTTAAGTGTCCTTGGCTCTCACCTACTCCCTGCACTCCAGGCATAGAACTCATCTTCCAGTTCCTGTTACTTACATGCTACCTCTTGTCACAGAGCCTTTTCCCATCTGGGACACTTTCCTCCCATCTGGGACACTTTCCTCCCCTCTTCTCCAGTTTATCGTTATCGTGACTTGGGGCTCAGATCAAGTGTTGCTTCCTCATGGGAGCCTTCACTGACCTCCCTGACCACGACAAATCCTCTTCTCACAGATTCTCGCAGCATCCTGAATCTTTCCAACATAGGCATTCATCACAGTTGTGCCGTTTGTTATTTATGTGATTACTCGTACAATACATGAAAGCAGGGACCGTGTCAGACCATGGCCTAGCATCTCCCATTTGTTGAGTGAGTGGGTGAATGAATGAATGAAAATGGCTTCTTATTGGAAGTAAATTTACCCTTGGTCTTGAGGGATGACTGAGAATTTATTACATGAACAGAAGGGGCAAAAGCATTCCAGGAACAGAAATAGGGGATTCGGAAGTCCTAAGACATGCACGGGAAAGGTGTGTTTGGGGAAAGTTTAGCACAGCTGTTGTGCAGAGTGAGGGATGAGAGAGGGACAGTGGGGAGAAGAATGTAGCCTACGGCGAGGGTGGGACCAAGTGTGAAGGACCCTGAATGCGTGCTAACGGGTCGAGACCTGCTTTTCTCTGTGGTCATGGAGAGAATATGTATGGCTGAGCAGAGGAAAGTTATAATCAGAAATGAAGAGTGAAGCAAGGACCTTTCTGTCTTTAAAACCTTTAATATCAAGTTAGCAACTATTTCTACTTCCACAGCAAAGTCTTAGTCATTCATTGAAGAATTAAAGGAGGTTTCCATTTCAAAATGCCTAAAATCATGTTTAAATATCTGTTTCAAATTAGCGCAATCTTGACTATCAGATTCTTTTATTCCCTGCCTCGGATAATTGTCTCCCAAAAGATTGCTACTCGTATTCAGATGTCATGTGACCAGCTGGAGAAAATTGGTTACATATACCACGATCAATCCATAGAACACCTCTCATCTCGGCTCATGGCAAGCTTTTCCTATTAGCTTGATGATAATAGCTATAGTGAGATTTACTTCTACCCAGTTCCTAAAATACAACATGACTTCTCAGATGTTTTGGTTTCAGAGTTCCTTTACATTCTGAAAGATAATTGAGGGTTTCAAAAACCTTCTGTGTATGTAGGTTATGGCTGTGGATATTTACCATGCTAGAAATTAAAGATTAAAGTTTCAAAAATATTTGTTAATTTATTTTAAATTAACAATAATAAACCCATATTATCTCAACACAACATATTTTCTGAAAACCATATTTTCTAAAACAAAATCTGATCAAAAGGCAGCTGGATTCTCATATCAGTTTCTGTATTTAATCTGTTGTGATATTTTAGTTTGGTTGAAACATTTAAATAAAATTCTTTCTCATGCAGATACATAGTTGGAAAGGAGAAGAATGCTTTAACAATTTTTTTCAGATAATCATGACACTACGTCACAGCTTGACAAATAATAGTTTCCTTTTTCTTATTTATTTATTTTTTTAAATTTTTTTTATTTCAGCATATTATAGGGGTACAAATGTTTAAGTTACATATATTGCCTTTGTCCCACCCAAATCAGAGCTTCAAGTGTGTCCATCCCCCAGATAGTGCGCACTGCCCCCATTAGGCGTGAATATAGCCATCCTCTCTCCCCCTTCCACCTGCCTGACACCCAGTGAATGTTACTACTAAATGCACATAAGTGCTTATCACTTAATATCAATTTGTGAGTGAGTACATGTGGTGCTTCTTTTTCCATGCTTGTGATACTTCACTTAGTAGAACGGGTGCTAGCTCTATACAGGATAATCCAAGAGGTGCTAGATCACTATTGTTTTTTGTGGCTGAGTAGAACTCCATAGTATACATATACCACATTTTATTAGTCTACTTATGTATTGATGAGCACTTGGGTTATTTCCACATATTTGCAATTGTGAATTGTGCTGCTATAAACATTAGAGTACAGATGTCTTTTTTATACAATGCCTTTTTTTCATTTGGGTAGATGCCCAGTAATGGGATTGCTGGATCAAATGGTAGTTCTAATTTTAGTTCTTTGAGGTATCTCCATACTACTTTTCATAGAGGCTGTACTAGTTTGCAGTCCCACCAGCAGAACTTTTAATCTGACAACATTATCTAGCAGATTTTACAGACTGGAGATGGACAACCAAGCTGGGGGTGGAAGACAATGGAAAAGTCTAGGCAAGAAGTATAAAACCTAAACCAAAGTGTGATGCTAATGACAGACATAAGTTTTAAAAATCTAACTTTAATTGAAAATTTAAATTTTATCATTGGCAACAAATTCCATTCAGTTGTTTTTGTTGAAGTGACAGGCTGTTAATTTTGACAAAATACCTGCCAAATACCTAAGCATGAATAACTATAAGTTGTCATTCATTCAATAAAAGTGATATTTCATTAAAAAATATCTAGTGTAGCTTGAATGCAAATAAATGTACATATGCTTTTTTTTGAGACAACCATGATATTTCAATGTACAGAAGTGCTTTATGTGTTACTCTCCATTTTGTCACAGAGAATAGTAAAAAAACCGAATACTTAAAAGATCAAAATTCAATGAAATTAATTATTTCTTCCTGTTTCACAGGACATCTTTAAATGAAAGCAGCATGATTTTCTATTGCAAGCATGTGGCAGTGAAGAACACAATGACTATTGGTATGATTTGGTGCCACTGCCTTGACTTCTACTTAGGCACCAACAGTTTCACCCACCATTGCTTTGGTACAGTTGGTGGAGATGTCAACAGAGACAAAAAAGTAAATAATATGTAAGTATTGTTATGAAAAGGGTTTGTACCTCATCAACAACTCAGAAGGATCTTGGTATCCCAGGGGTCTGTGGATAACACTTTGAGAACCACTAAAATAGAAATTAATCTAAGGACATATTGGATTGCTTAAAATGGAATAATGGAGCTCATTCCATAGCCAAATCCAATTTATAATTTTACTGAGTTCAGAAAGTCCATCTTTGCATGTTTTTGTTATTTCAGGAGCAATGCGCTATTACTAAAGGAAATGATAAAGAGTCAATTTTTTTAAAAAAGCATTTTGGTTACTCATCAGTTTGGATTATTACAAAGGCTATTACTAGAAAGAACAGAAATCATTTATCTCAAGTCTATGGTTGTTGTCACCAAATGATCCATTTAGTGACTCAGCAATCAATGCCAGTCCATGAATAACAATGAGTAAGCAACTTTGAAAACTTGTGCCAAGTGTCATTTTGGTAAATAGCTTTGCAGAAGACCAGAGCTGAATAGGAGAGTAGGGGGTGATTTAGGCCTTCCCCTTATTAATTGGGGAAGTAATATTTCAAACAACATGAAGATGATTTTTCCCTAGTGATTCACTTCATAACATGTATTTATCCTAGCACAGCAGGGAAGTCCCCGAGTTTTTGCTTATCATTTTATCAAACCGACATGTGAAGAAGTCAGACCTAGCCTTTTCAAAGGAATTGCCCAGCCCATGCTGAAAGCTATAGCAAAAAGTCAGCTGATTCATCCCAGGCATTTTTGAGCTGGCCAGCAAGTAGAGGCAGGAGTAGAGCATGTCAAAGGCCATTTGAGCGTGGTCCTGCCAACTGAACAGGCACAAGCCATGCCCAGTGGTTTCTCCAATGCATGTTGAAGCAAGGACTTGATTCTCAGTTTCCCACACTGGGTGGGTTTCTCTGAGTTATGCCCATTGCATGAGTGTAATGAGGTTGTCCAATTCGTTCATAGCTGCAAAAAAAGGAAAGGAAGTATTTTTCTATTTCAATGGTATAAAAGCATAAAAACCATGCTTTGGTCCTATATCCCTAGTGGATAATCAATGGCAAAGCATAAATGTATAGTTCTCCTGTAGACAGGAGAACTTGCTGTTCGTTATTATTTTTTTCAAAATCATCTCATTCGTCTTTATGTTTGAGGTTGTAGATGTGTAGGCATGAGGGATAGATACTGGGTTTTTGAGCACTTTTCTTTACCTAATTCTCAGTGTAGCTACAACCCTCTGGAATAGTTACTGAATAGATATGTCCCAGAAAGTCAAACTATTCAGTCAAACCTTTACCATGTGAGCCATGTGGGTGATCTTCCAAAGATCTACAGAAGGGCCCACTAATTAGCCTGGCATGGGCCCCCACCCTAGGCCTTGTCCACCTCTGTGACCACATGCCCCCCGCCCCCACTTCCTCGTGTGTGCCACAGGTCTCAGATACATGAAGGCACCTATCGTGTCCTGGCAGAGGCAGCTAAGTCCTGGCAAAAATCAGGAAGCAGGTCTCATGGGCATCTGCAGAGGGACTAGGAGTGCTAACCACCTTCTCTTTGCACTATCTCTTTCAGATCTGTCTCTCTTCATTCACAAAATTAACGCTCTCTCTTCACTTTCCCCTGCCTCACTTATACATTGCACTGGTCAATATATACCCTCTCATGATATAAAAAATAATTGCAGTTATCTCATTGATAGGACATGTAGAGCTATCATACCAAAAGTCTTTATATACAGCTGAATATCTAAAATATTTTTTCCTTAATTCTCTCCATAACACAACCAAGACAGCTGTGGGTGGAGGGAGGACAGGCAGGCAGGCATGAAGAAGAGAGTGGGCTCACCCTCCATGTAATAAGAGGGTTGCTTGGCCATTGGAGCCCCAGCTCTGACTCCAGGCAGGTCTTCAGCAGTCTCTCCTCTCCAGCTTCCTCTCAGTTGAGCCCCTCCTGGCCAGGCTTGTTGGGTGGGCCCTGTTTGGATCCAAAAAAAACGTTAAGTAAATGTCAGTTGTGGCAGATTGTCCTAATGATGGCAATTATGACTTTGATTTTCCTTCTAAACCGTGAAAGCACTGAATGCTACAGGTGGAAGGGACTCTTGGGGGTTTGTATTTTTGCAGGGAGGGGGTTAGGGGAGGCGGAGAAAACTGAGCCCCTGAAAAGTGAATTGAATAGTTTAACTACAAGTTCTCTCTAGCAGGAAAGGCAGAAAATAGACCAGAAAAGTAAGAGAAGAGGCCAGTATACTCATGAGCAGCCTATACACCTTTGGCTGCCTAGGCCTCTTTTATGCACAAGGAAAAAAGTGAGAAAGCTGCCTCTTATGCTACTTCTCTTCAAAGCTTCCCAGATGCTAATATTTTAGTTAATAAGAAGCAGTACCTACCTTCTCACTCCAGTTCTCCCATTCATGGAGTGAATGGTCTAAATTACGAGGATATTCACTTAGTCACAGGATTGAATAAGCTTATTTTTTTTTTAGTATAAAAAACATGGCTCACAAACATTTGTTTTCTTCCTAAACTGACCTACATTCCAACATGCTTATCTTCACTGGGCTAGGAAACCAGGAGACTTTATTGAAATATATGAATACAGCTACATGAATATCTTTTTCCATGTGGTAGCTCAAAGACAGCTCTTCCACCTGAATCTCAGACTCTCTAGGTTTCAGCCATCTTCTCTACACACCAAACGAGCATTGATTTTAACCCTTTTGTACCAAGGGCATTAGCATTACTTCTCCCTTCTCTTTTCCATTTCCGTTTCAATGGACCTGAGCATCATATCCAGATAAAGGTCTCCAGGCAAATGGACTAGAGAAAATGTAGAAGACGATATAGCTCTGTGCTGATGCCATCAAGCCTGCTTCCTGATCTCTGCCAGGACTGGGCTCCCCAGGCAGGGAAACGTAAATTTTTGGAACCAGGATCACAGCGCTGGCTAGCTAAGCATTTCTGGTCACACATGTGTAGTTTTCTCCAACTCCCTGCTAGTTCTTAGAACCCCATGAAGGAAGAGAGAGGTCATGAAGCATCAGCTCCAGGTTGATCTGTGCATGTGTCTTGAGAATGAAAGAGAAGAAATCTGCCCTCTCCCTGAGTGATACAAATCTAAGACTTTATCCCAAGTTTGGATGTTCTTTTTGAAGCGGGATTGCTGGCAAGGCTACTACTGATCCCTGTGGTTATGTAAAGGCTTTTAGACAAAATCCAGTGGAAGCATATGCCGTCAGTAAAGGAGGAGGGACCCATAAGTGGCATGAGAACCAGAAGCTGAGAGGGGTGGTGTGGATAATTCATACCGGAAGAGCTCTAAATGCTACTTTATAAGGGTTATCATCACTTAGGCCAGGAAAACGTAGTTATCTCAAATCTGAATTTGACAGCAGTAGCATTGCACCAGGCCAAAAAGGTCAAGAAAGTAAATAGGTGAAATTTGTCAGAAGTAAATGCGTGATAAAACCAGGGAGGCCTCTAAGAAAAAAGATAGGAGTTGAAATCCTTTTGTAAATGTAAATTTTATAATTTACTTTAAACTGTTTCCTACCTACTACACACCTCTTGAGCTATGCTATTCAGTCTTAAGAGAACTGGTTACCTCATTTTTAGTGACTTAGTACAGACATCTTAAATATTTAACCCCAATCTTGTTATAAATGTAAAACAGCTGGTTTAAGAAATTTGACTTTTTATTAAGCAAAACAATTCTGAGTACATTTTACAGCAAATTTTCATGATTAACCTCAACATGCTGTTTATTATATATAACCACGCAGAAAAAAAAAATGGCATAAAAGCAGTGTAATTTACTTAATTCACAAATTCTTTGTTATTTCCCATCGAGTGAATCTCACATCTGGAAAAGCTCATGAAATTAGATAGTATGTCCAAGAAAAGTGCATTTGAAGGAATTCCAAATATACGCTTTTTTTTTTTTTTTTTTGCATTGCTGGTTGTAACTAACAGAGAGCATTTGAACACAATAATATGTTAAGGGTGAAAAAAAAAGACATTCTGTGTTATAGCATCCTGGGGCTTGAAGGGACATCTGAAGTCTGCTGGGAATTATCCCCTGCCTCAAGGTAGGACTGTACCAAAACAATTCCAGAGAATTAATTGTCTTAAATATTTAGGAAAGGAGCTCTATGCTGCTATTGATCATGTGTCTTTGTGACTATTTTTTTACAGTCATGAAGGCTTCCTTTGTTCATAATCTATATCCTTCCTGTTCAGCCCATTTTTTTTTTCCTCTCTGAGCACAAAGCCACTAGACAAAGTCATAGACCCAGCAGTCTCCTGCTGATCTCCAAATTCCTGCAACTCTATGATGGTCACCAGAGAGGGATCTTGTCACATTGTTTTGTGGGGAAGTTGGAATTAAAGTAGCAATAGTTTAGAAGGGAGGAGAAGGGTCAAAATAAAGAAGTGAGAAAATTGGCTTTCCTCAGCCACAGAAAGCATTTCATGACAATGCCACAGCACAAAATGAGTTAGTATGTTGTGGGAATTGATTACATGGAACTGAAGAAATGATTCCATTTGGCATCATACTCCCAGCCTTTAGAAGAGACCAGTATTAGGGTCTGGCCCAGGGCAGGAGTTGTGTCTTCTTTGCAGCAGGGATTGGAATGACTTATGACAGGGTTGATCATTTTGCCTTCAGGTTTTTCCTGATCCTCCCATCTAGATAGTTCCACCTTCACTCCACCATTGTTATTAACTAGCATGGCACCGTGTTTATTTTCTCTTTAGCATTTTTCACAATCTGTAATTAATTCTTTATAAAATTGGCTTGTCATCCCACCTTCACACTGAAATACTGTTCCAAAAAATCCAAGAACCCTACCTGTTTGATCATTTTTAGATCTGTATCACAGGTAGTACCTATAGACAATAAATACATATAGAACGAAAGAAAAAATGTGTAAACAAATACTATGCTCAGGATACAGATCTCCTCAACTCCACTGCTTTGGAAGACTTTATCCCCTACACACCCATCTCTCTGTAGCAGGAGCCCCATGAATCATTTCTGTCTGTATTGCCTTTCATCAGAGGATAACTTTGGACAGCATTCTCCTTCCAGTTCCCCTGTGTGTGCCCAGCCAGCCAACACCTATAGTCCACTTACTTGCAGTTTCTTGATGTTTCGCTTTGAGCACATCCACGGACTCAAGTTTCTGTTTGCAAAGCCAGACCACAAAAACTAAACTGATTGAAACATTATGGCAGAAGAATTTTCCCTTAGGGCTGAGACTATAAACTTCTCCAGTCTCATGGGACGAGGGGCCCATCCTTTCAGCCTACTCCTTTCCCTTCCCTCTGTACACAAATGAAGGAAAAATGGTCTGCTATGGAAGAGAGAAACAAAGGATTGTGCAGACATTTGATTATCTTTTAAAGTGAAAGATGAACTAAAAACCACTTAATGGCCTTCTCTTTAAGTGAATGATTTGGGAGGAAACACTAAAGTTGAAACCAGCAAGTCCTTTCTTCAGAAAGGCAATCTGAAACTTTGATCGGTAAGTAAAGTCTGCTATACCTTACTATTAGAAAGGCACGTGGGAAAAGTAAATAAAATAAAATTTGGATCTAAGAGTTACCCATTGGCTAAGTATTTTTAGTATCATTTTCAGGCATTGATTTACTTGGTGCTTTTCATCTTCATATCTTTATTTGCAATTGGTAGTGCATGTGGTGTAGTAGAGAGAAAGGGGACCTAGCACACAGAGGGGCCTTAAAAAAATCTTTGGTAAAGAATAGATAAAAAGTCAAGTAACAAAAATATTGTCCAGTATCACTTATATATAACCTTCGAAAAATGATTTAACCTCTCAGAGCCTCAAAATTCTATTTTTTAAGATATTTTTTCTCTGCCCAACTCAAAGAATTATGTAAAATCCAAGTGACATAATGCACATAGAAGACTTTATATACCATAAAGCAGAATTAAATGTGAAGTGTAATAACAATGGTAATATTTTGTAAGGAAATTATTATGGAATTTACCAAGTTCTTAATCAATAAGTATCTATCTAGATGTATGTACTACATATGGTGTTTTTTCCCCCAATTTTTGGTATTTTGTAACTTAAGGACAGTAATACATTTCATCATAAAGATTTAAATGGGACAAATGTAAAAAAAAATTGAAACCCCTTTACCTATTCCTCATTCTAGACATACTCTCAGGAATAAATCTTGTCTATAGTTTGATGTGCAATCTTGCTGATTTCATACAGTATGTATACCATATAAATTGTATATGTTATTATTATTATAAAAATGCAATTACATTATATAGATTGCTTTGCATTTTAGTGAACAATAAACCGATAAATATCCATCTATCTAAGCATGTATAGATCTGCCTATTGTTTTTAATGGCTTCATAGTATTACATTATCTCTCAATAATCATTCATAGAAGATGACTGTAACAGTAAAATTCCTTATACCATTTTAATTTATGTTACTAGGATGGTGGTAGCAGTATTATTATTTTTTTTAGCAGGAGTCCTATATTCATGATTCATATTCCCTAAATCCTTCAGTATCAGAGAAGATTCTGTAATTTCTCCTTTGTGGTTAGTCTCAGAGTAGAACAGTTCTTCCTTGTGTCTCACCTGAATATCTGCTGTTCAGACATTGTAAGAATGTTTACAAAATATGACTTGGCAAAGTTTCCTGGATAAAGTATTGGGCAGAACAGTCAGTCCTGATTCCACCTGTTGGTGTGATATTAGGAAAAAGTCACTGACTTTCTCAGTATTGTACTTTTGCTTTTTCCATACCAGTGTTCCAGAACTGCTCATGGGGTTACTGTGAGACTCAAGGAGCCCACACAGGTGAAGCCACTGGGCTCCTGAAGAAAGATTCTGCAAGAACCCAAGAGACTGTCTTTTTTTTTTTTTTTGAGACAAAGTCTAACTTTATTGCCCAGGCTAGAGTGAGTGTCGTGGCGTCAGCCTAGCTCACAGCAACCTCAAACTCCTGGGCTCAAGCAATCCTGCTGCCTCAGCCTGCCAAGTAGCTGGGACTACAGGCATGTGCCACCATGCCCGGCTAATTTTTTCTCTATATATTAGTTGGCCAATTAATTTCTTTCTATTTATAGTAGAGACGGGGTCTCGCTCTTGCTCAGGCTGGTCTCGAACTCCTGAGCTCAAAGGATCCGCCCACCTCGGCCTCCCAGAGAGCTAGGATTACAGGCGTGAGCCACCGCGCCCGGCCACAAGAGACTGTCTTTATTCCATAGTTAGTAATGGCTAGGGAGCCATCGGTCCCCACCCTCTCTGTGAGAGTGCACACTTACTCCCCTTGCCAACCCTATACGGTAGGCACTTTTAGCTCCAGTATTTATAGATAGGAAACTGAAGCTTAGATAAATTAAGAAACTTGCCTAAAAGCCTACTCCTCTTAAATAGCAGCAGAGGGCTTTAAACCCAGATCTGCCAGCTCCAAATTCTTTATTCATTCCACTAAAGAAACCAAGTCCCCAGCAGTCACAGAATCAAGGTGGCCTTAATCTGGTGGTGATTTCAGATGAAGTTCCTGGAACCTCCCTGTGCTCCGCCCCAGGGCTGGTGGCAGTGCTTCCTGTATCTGTTTCCTGTCCTACATGGAGCCCAGAGTATATTCCTCTGTTTGACATGGGTCAGGGTCTTCCAGGAGGAATCAGTGGAGTATTTACAAGTTTTTGTCATGCTGTGGCCATTCGCATTCACACCAGGGTCAGGGAGGCCCTGGCATGTGAATTTGAGGAGTTCTGTGGAGCTTTGGTTCCTCGAGTGGGTTTCGTTAAGCACAGCAAAGGAGGCAAGGTCCTATTGCCAAGGTTTACCCTTCTGGGGCTACAGAATCACAATCAAAGAGTCAGGAGGGAATCCCTGGAGCCACAATGGTGGTATCAGAGGCAGTGCTTTGAATTCACTGAGACGAAGCTATTTCTTTAACTCCTCTCCAAAGACTTCCTGCCACTGAAGGCGCGTTCCAGGTTTAAAGACGCAGAAGGATTTTCAAGGGACAATCTGGCTGCTTTAGTGCCCCCCACAGGTCTGCTACAAGGGCAGTAAGGGGTGTCCTTTGCCAGGCATGCTGATGCTACAAACCTAGTACATGAGTCCAACTGTTTTGCAAAATTCCGAGGAAGGTTATGAAAAGGGTGGTCACCCAGTTCTTACCTGCCTTGAGGTGGCAAGAACACATACTGACAATAGCACCCCACCCTCCAAGACAATTCTAGCACAAAGAATCCAAAAGTGGCCAACAGCGATCCTGGGTTATCCTTATATTTGCAGATGACTCCTCACAGAGAGGACTCACTAGTGGTAAATTCATGTCCAAGGCTGTCACCTGACCTGCAGCCTTTGACACAGTGAGCATGAGACAGTCTGACCCAGGTTTACCTGGTTGTGGCTGTCAGGGTCTGTCATCATGGGTGGTTAGGCTTCCAGGCCCACCAGGCATTCCATGAGACATAGACTTCCCTTGAACCACCCACATGTGTCTGACTCCTGCAAGCTGGCATGCTCTGACACCCATCAGGCGCCCGGGCCACCAGGAGCTCCTACTGCTGTTCCACCTCCTCAAATTCATCCATGGTGATGGAAATAATCTGCATGGGAATCCTGCCCTGTTCACCCTCTAAATATGTGTGCATTGTCTCAAGAACATACGTTCTCTAGAGCTTAACTAGCACAGGACTGTGTTCTTATGTGTATCATTTATTCATGCAACCACTCATACATTCACCAAGAAATATTTATTATATGTTCACCCTAAATGCAAAAGGCATTCAGAAGGAATTAGTGAAGCAAGAGGTTTGATTTGATTCCAAATTATATTTAGAAGACTTTGGCTTATGTTCCTATATTTGATGACCACCCCCTCCCACCATCATTCCCACATTAATCCTGACCAGTTGGTGATCTGGAGAATGTTCTCAATCTTGCAGGGTTTTACATCTCTAACCTCTAAAGAAGGAAGTGCCTTATAGCACTGTTCTGGGGTTTACATAATTCTACCTGTGAAAGTGTTTATAAAATGTAACACAATATGCAAAAGTTGTTTGTTAGTGGTACTAACAACCATGTGTCTGGTACTGGATTGCCTCCATCCGGCCAATATTATATTTACAAAAAATAGAGATTTTACCAAAGAGAGTTATGCAAATCTCTGCACTATTTGCTATTATCTTTGGTCCGATAAGGCTTTCAAAATATCAAAACAAGTGTAGGGAATATTGCTTCCATGACTGACTCCTCTTGTGGTCTTTTTACTTAGAAGAAAGAAAGATCTGTCTTGATCAGTATGAGCTGACTTGTAGCTTTTCCTTACCTTCCCTTAGATTCCATCTCTATGAGCAAGAACCATTCATGAGCCAACTTGTGTGTGCTTAGTTTAGAATGTTGATTCTTGATGTTTCCTCTTACAAGTCACTGTGAGACTCAGCCCTCAGGAATAGTCTCCTGACACATCAGTAAACAATTCTGAGTGTGATAAACCAGTATTGTTTGGTCCCCTTTCTTTTAAACCTATCTCAATGGTCTGAAACATTTTTATGAGCTGTCTGCTTATACTCATGAAAAAACCATTTTATTGTCACAATGTAAGGGTTGCCTTTATAGTTCACTTTATTTATTGTCAAAAAGAATAGGTTGGGCCAGTTTCTAAAACCAAAATTATTATTTTTCCCAGATGTGCCCCAAATTTAATTGATGTAAATTGATATCCAGCAATTTCATATAACGTTTAGCAACTTGGACAATGTAGCAGAATGTCACTTAAAATTGGAATTATCTGGAAAGGCTCCAGAGGGAATGGCATGGTTTTTATCATTTGTCAATGACATGGATTTTGTATATAATCATCTTCCCTTTTTTGATTTGGACATTTCAATGTCAATTCAACAGCTTTGACATTTCAATGTCAATTTAACAGCTTTATGGGGCCCTGTGATAGATATGTTCTTTTAGCTCCTCTGGATCCACTGCCCAACCTTCTCCATCCTTTCTCTGTGTGGATAACATCAATGGCTCTCGTTCCTTTTGACCTCCAATTGTCTTTGGTCAAGGAGATGGGAGAGAGGAAAAAGAGACAATTCAGTATATGTATTCCCCCAGTTCTTCTCCATGAGGTCACCTCAGGCTGGTTGTGTCCCTCAAAAGAGTCTCCAATCTTCTCAAGGCAGCCTGCTCTATAGGATCGTCTCTTCTGGGTTTCAGCAACCTCATCCTTCTCAGGCCTAGGAGTAAATTATTCCTTAAGGTTCCCCTGTAATCCCACCTTTGTAAATAGTCCCTTTGCAAATACATGTTCCTTAAATTACCCTATTTTGAATGACTCATCCATTTTCTGTTAAGATTTTCACTGAAACAGACCCACTAGTTCACATCTTTGTATCTTCTCTTTTAGTCTGGCTCCAACTCTCTTCCTGTAAATTTTCTAACTCTGCTTCTTTTTTCTTTTTAAAATACCATCATCAAAATTTTGTTTCAATCTGACTTTTAAGTGAGATAAGATTTAAACAAAAAAATTTATTTATTATTTGAGACTTTTAAGACACTTCAAATCTTTTGAGAAATGAAGTAGAGATAATATCAAGGCAGAGGGGGAATGAAAAAAGGAAAGACAGAAAGAAAGAGAGAGAGAGAGAAAGAAAGAAAGAAAGACAGAAAGAAAGAAAGACAGAAAGAAAGAAAGAAAGAAAGAAAGAAAGAAAGAAAGAAAGAAAGAAAGAAAGAAAGAAAGAAAGAAAGAAAAAGTCTCTCAGTGTAAATATATTCAATATTTTCATAATTACCACCATGAACAAAAAATATTCAATGGTCTTTTAATATAATTTAGGCTTCGGAATAAGCAATTTACACCCACCATTTTGTGGACACCTGAAAGCAATTCTTTGAAGTAGACAGTGATATTTCTCCACTTTACAGATAAAAAAAGTGAGGCTTGGAAGGACTAAGTTATTTATCCAAGGTCATATAACTAGCAGTAGGGCAGGACTTTAACTGAATTAAGTTAAATCTTTGTATTGAGATAGAAATAATTATGATTCCTCTACTTTTCCTATTATGAATTATAGCATTTTAGAAGCTAATCAGTAAAGCAGATATAGACATTCTGGAGCACATAGTCAAATAAGTATCACTACTATAGTTTTAGCCCCTTCTCACTAATTGTGATCATTTTCTCTTTCAAATCCCCTGCATATTCTATCGGAATCAAAAACTCTTCTTGGCCATTTGTGCTTAGCCTTTTGACCAGCTGTACATCTGACTGCTTCCGAGGAGGGTCTTATCTCTAAGCTGTCTACTTTTATTCCTTTTTGGTTCAATTATTGGTTATCTATTTTCTTTGTTAAGTTAGTCAACCCTTTCAAATGACAGTCTCTGACAACTCTATTTATTTATTTTATCTTATTATTATTATTATTTTTTTTTGAGACAGTCTCACTTTGTTGCCCAGGCTAGAGTGAGTGCCGTGGCGTCAGCCTAGCTCACAGCAACCTCAAACTCCTGGGCTCAAGCAATCCTTCTGCCTCAGCCTCCCAGTAGCTGGGACTACAGGCACGCACAACCATGCCCAGCTACTTTTTTCTATATATTTTTAATTGGCCAATTAATTTCTTTCTATTTCTTTTGTAGAGACGGGGTCTTGCTCTTGCTCAGACTGGTTTCAAACTCCTGACCTCGAGCAATCCTCCCGCCTTGGCCTCCCAGAGTGATAGGATTACAGCCGTGAGACACCACACCCGGCCGTACAGCTCTAAATAGAAGATAGGACTTTTCTATTTCCATCAGCAATAACGAAAGACAAAAAGAAATCTGCTTCCGGGAACATAGATGCTGACCAATCAGAAGCCAAAACACTATTTTTTTTAATTAATTTATTTATTTTTTTACCCTTTCTCCCTTTACCCTTCCCATCAGAGTTCTCTCTTGTATTAATGTGAAATAGAGATCTGGAGTTACCAAGAGTCCCACGCAGCTGACCTCCTTGAGGAATACCTAACAAGCACTTCAGCTCAAAATGCACTTCATGGTGGAACACAGTTGATAGCAATTCTAACAAGGTTTTTGTACACCAATTTAAATGGCTTTTATTATAACTTTATTAAGATGATAGATGTAACTCTGGAATTTTGATGTCTAACCATACAATTTCACTAGCAATGTTCAAGAAGATTTTCCAAACATCTGCTTCTATTTATCTCTTTATTTTTCTCAGATTCCCTCTGAGCTCATTGGCTGACCTTGACATCACAGCCAAGCCCTAAATCAAAAGCATTTTATCACTCTCCATTTTTTTTTTTCCAAAGAAGGTCTTGAGTTTTTATTAGCCAAGCAATAACAGATTCCATTTCCGGGACTTCTTATCATTTGTTTAGCCACATCATAAATAACTAAAATTTTATGTTGACAAGGAAAGTTGTATTGTACATTTTTTGAAGAAACATGGTTAACAAGTTGAATAGGACCTCTGGTTACTTTATATAACTTGGTTAATGCATCTCCTTTCTATGAGGACAGGCAGAAAATCAGACATATCTGCATTTAAATTATAAATTAAATTAATCAAAATTTGATCTTCAATAACACCAAGGGAACTGTCCAGTTGGAAATGCAGTCTGATGCCCTTAAAATTAATAATAATCTGATTACATGTATGGGAGGACATAAAATTCAGGGATCTCAGAAGGTTAACCGTGGAATGATCACATCGCCCTTATGTAGGGATTCTCAAATTTGTCTTTCAAACTGTTGCTCCCAAAGATGTTCATTGATTTATCCAAGGTCACATACATGGATTTCTGCCTAAGTGAAACTTCTTCCTGTTTTGCTGGGCACGGTGTCTGAGAACTGAGCGTCTGACTCATTCTTTTCTAAGCCCTAGAGGGACAAGGTTATGCAATTCTCCACAGGTATTTTGGCAGCTTCTTGGGACATTTGACTCAGGGCTCATCTCCCTTCCTCTCTTAGGAGAGAATACACATGTTCTATCAGGGACATTAGACCACCAGAGAAGATGGTACACCCAGAGCAAGATAATGGCCATATGGGATTATAGAGGTATCACTCTGTGATCCAGCTTCAGACGACATTTAATCGAGCACCCACTATACATCAAGCACTGTGCAAGCTGCTCCCACAGAGACTGTCTCCGTTGGGCCATGAGGTTTACATACCTGATCAAACTCTACCACTAATTAGCCCTGAGAGCTTGGACCAAACTTTGAGTCTGTTTTCTTTCTGCAAAACTGGAGAAAAGTTACCTGCCCTTCTTATCTCCTAGCATTGCTATGTGGGTCAAACGAACTAATGAATGTTTTTATAAAAAATTAATGAATGTTTTTATAAAAATATTTTTATAAAAACATGTTATAAAATAGTTGAAATCTAATATGCATACAGAAAAATCACATAATTATAAATATATAGTTTGATACATTTCACAAACTAAGCACACCAGCATAACCAATACACAGTTCAAGGAACTGAACATTACTCCAAGAGCCTCATCTCACTCCCTAATGGTGTTATCCACCCCTCCAAAGGGTAATCACCATTCTGACTTCCAACAGTCTGGATTTGTTTTGCCTGGTTTTGTACTGTACGTAAATAGAGTCGTATACTCTTTTGTATGTAGCCTTTTTGCTTAGAATTATGTTTGTGAATTTCATCCTTGTTGTTAAGTGCTTTTGTAGGTTCTTCATTTGCATTGCTATCTGGATTCAACTGTACCAATAAACAACATTTTATTTGTCCCTCCACTGTTGATGGCCATTTGGGTCGTTTCTGGTTTTATTCTATAACAATTATAAACACTCTATTTACATGCTTTTTGCTGAACATAAATACTCATTCCTGTTGGGTATATATGGGAAGTGGAACTGCTGGCTCCTGGGGTATATGTGAGTTCAGCCTTAGGAGACACTGCCAGATGGTGTTCTAAACCAGCAATTCCAGCTTACATGTCCAGCAGTAGTGCCTGAGAAATACCAAGATCTGATATTTTCATGTTCTCTTTTTCCTTTTAGTTTAATAAATTAATTATTAATATAACCAGATTATCATCATTTTGAATAACTGAATCATTTTTACCTCAGAGCTCACAATGTCAACACACATTGAAACTTCATATTTCCATACTGTATGTCTGAGAAAATTTTATTTAATTTCAGTATATGCAGCATTTGGATCTATGGAAGTTAACCGAAGTTAGGGCCACTTGAATATAATATCCATATTTATACTATTACACAGAAATAGGGCATCCCAAGTTTAGCTGAACCTATATGCATTAAGATGTATCTATTTTCCACTGGTATTATGTCCTAGCAATAGCTATTTTATTTTATTCCTTTATGTCCCCAGATTTTTTTTTTAATTTTAAAAAATTTTTTAAACTAAACATTTGTACCCATGTAATATGCTGTAATAAAAATTAAAAATAATAAATAAATTTGACTCTTTATTTATTATTTATTTTTAATTTTTTTTTATTTCAGCATATTATGGGGGTACAAATGTTTAAGTTATGTATATTGTCCTTGCCCCACCTGAGTCAGAGCTTCAAGCGTGTCCATCCCCCAGATGGTGTGCACTGCACACATTAGGTGTGTATATACCCATCCCTTCCTCACCCCTCCCATCTGCCCAACACCCAATGAATGTTATTACTATATGTGCACTTAAGTGTTGATCAGTGAAAACCAATTTGATGGTGAGTACATGTGGTGCTTGTTTTTCCATTTTTGTGATACTTCACTTAGTAGAATGGGTTCCAGCTCTATCCAGGATAATACAAGAGGTGCTATATCACCATAGTTTTTTTGTGGATGAGTAGAACCCCATGGTATACATATAATACATTTTATTAATCCACTCATGTATTGATGGGCACTTGGGTTGTATTCACATCTTTGCAATTGTGAATTGTGCTGCTATAAACATTTGAGTGCAGATGTCTTTTTTATAGAATGTCTTTTGTTCCTTTGGGTAGATGCCCAGTAATGGGATTCCTGGATCAAATGGTAGTTCTGCTTGTATCTCTTGGAAATATCTCCATATTGCTTTCCACAGAGGTTGTACTAGTTTGCAGTCCCACCAGCAGCGTATGAGTGGTGCTATCTCTCCACAACCACAGGAACATTTATGCTTTGGGTTTTTTGATAAAGGCCATTCTCACTGGAGAGAAGTGATATCTCACTGTGGTTTTGATTTGTATTTCCCTGATGGTTAGAGATGTAGAGCATTTTTTCACGTTTGTTAGCCATTAGTCTATCTTCTTTTGAAAAGTTTCTGTTCATGTCCTTTGCCCACTTTTTGATAGGGTTGCTTGATTTTTTTCTTGCTCATTTTCCTGAGTTCTGTATAGATTCTAGTTATCAGCCCTTTATTGGATATGTACCATGTGATTATTTTCTCCTATTCTGTAGGTTATCTGTTTGCTCTTGTGATAGTTTCCTTGGTTGTGTGGAAGCTTTTTAATTTGATCAGGTTCCATTTATTTATTTTTGTTGCTGCTATGATTGCCTTTGGGGTCTTCTTCATGAATTCTTTGCCTAGGCCAATGTCTATAAGAGTTTTCCCAACATTTTCTTCTAGAATTCTTAAGGTTTCACGCCTTAGCTTTAAGACTGTTATCCATCGTGAGTTGATCTTTGTGAGAAGTGAGAGGTGTGTATACACTTTCAATCTTCTACACGTGGCTATCCAATTTTCCCAGCACCATTTATTGAATAGAGATTCTTTCCCCAGTGTATATTTGTGTCTGCTTTGTCAAATATTAGATGATAATATGAGGATGGTTTTATATCTGGGTATAATTTAACTAAATAAATAGCCAATCTGGTATCTCAAGGTAAAAACCTTTGATTTGAAGAGCTTCTTTAGAAGGTAAGTTCTAGGTTTAAAGAAGTCTTAAAGACCCTTTGTCCTACTCTCTCGTCCTATAGATAAGGAAATTGAGCCCCTCGCTAAAAGAAAGGACTTCCCTGAGATACTGTAGCTCCCTCATTCTCATCTTTCCTCCCTGAAACTGACCACACTTTCTTGACTGGTTAGGAAAAAGATGTTGCTACACAATAAATGACCACAGAGAAAACCTCACAGAGCAGCAGAGAGAAGGGCTGAGGAGCAGTCAGTGAAGAGAGACTGGCTGTCGGCAGATGAGGGTTCCAGTAAACACTGGGGAAGCACAATGGTAGAACATACTGCTCCGGCATCCGGCAGGCCACTTGTGAGTGCAGACCTAAGACTAGATGGAAGGTCACAAGAGTGTAGTCCCTGCCAGTCATCCATCCCCAGACATGCCTTCCCTCTGAAAACTTCCTCTGGAGTCTCATTTTTTTTTCCCCACCACAGGGTTCGATCCTTTCTCCTGATCTTTCTTCCGGTGTCATTCTCTCAGGGCACTCCTCCTCCCTAGCCAATTCCTACATATACTTCAGATCTCTGTGTCTTCTAATGTCAAAACTTACATGGAATCACTACATTATTCCTCTCCCCATGCTTGGCACTCGGTAGACCCTCAGTAAATAATAACAAATGAATGAATGACTACGCTATTTAGTGCATTCCTTGTGTAATAATAGAGATGAAAATCGTTGCCCTGGTAGACTCATTGTAGCTTTTTGTTCCTTGCCTGGGGGGAGGAACAAGGGAAGGGGCTGTTGATATTATTTCTTAGGTAATATTAAAACTCTCCCCAAGTATTGATTCTAACCTACAGCTAGAATGAAAAACCAATGGGTTTGTAATTGTTGGCAATTCTGGTTGCATATGAGAATCTTATTTTTTCAAAGAAATTAACCTCTAGGTTATAAAAGTGAACCACAATTTTTGTGATTTTTAATCTTTAAATAATTTGAGACTTATTTGCAAAGAAAGATATATTTTTAATAGTAAGAATAAATGAGAGCAACTGTGATCTCTAATTTATCACTATCTCAAAGCCTAGAGTGGTTTTGCTCCCCATACTCTTCCCCCAGTACCATTTCCTATCACTGCCACCTTGCACCAGCAAAAATGAATTAAATGGGATGGGGGAGAGAAAACGAAGCAACGCAAAACAAAAACTCCCATTATAGTGTGGTAGAATGACCAGAGAAGAAAAGAGACAGTATCGAGCTAACAGGGAAAATACAAAAACAAGGGGATTAGATGACATCAATGCAGTGGTTTTGCTCAGAAGACAAAGAATGTTGGAATGTAAATGGCAAATTCCTGTCCTGAGGGACAAGTTTCAATTCTGTAACTGTTAGGCATGAAAATATAATAGCACTAAATCTTACCAAATATAGATCCACCCTGTAGCCAAGTACAGGTATGTACGTTTGTATAACCGTTTATTTGCCCTTCCCCTGCCCACTGCTTTCCATTATCACATTGTGACAATCCTGCCCAGGAAAGAGAGAAGACTAATGCACAAGGTGAGTTAGCAAACTGGAATCTTCTGACATAGCTTATTTAAACAGTCCCTCCGTCATCCATACCCCTTGGATCATAGTCAATCAGTGTCTCACTGGTTGGAAGGAGTTAATGCATTTTGCTATTACTATCATGTGGTGACTGATATACCAAAAACATGTGACAGTTTGTGCTGCTCCCTAAAATTGAGATTTAACATCTGAAGGCAGTTACTTCCCTTTCAACAGAGAGGGAAGAAGAGCAGAATGAATAGGAGAACAAGAGCTGGAATCTTGCCCATGTAGTTCCATGAATTTGGGCAAGTTATTTCACCTCTCTGTGGCTCAGTGTCCTCGTCTACAAATCGAGAGTAATAATAGTACCTGCTGCACAGGATTGCTTATAGGATTGAATGCATTAACTCATGCATGTCAAAAGCTTGGAACTATTCCTAGTACATGACAAAGGCTCCAAATGTGTTAGCTATGATCATCATTAGTTACTTTGCCTATACACTCGGTTCTGCCATAGATGCTTGTTCCAGAAATGTGAATTTGTTCCAGTGCAGTTGTTATATCAGGGAATAATTTGAGCATAACATAAATTTCAAGTTTTCTATGTGCAATTTTGTCTGCAAGAAACAGTAGGTGAACCAAGGAAATTGCATCCAACTGAACTGAGCTATATAGGAAAACACAAAATCTACACATTCACACATCTGAAACATCCAATAGCTACTGTAGTTTACCACGTACGAGATGGGGCCACAGCTGTCCACATCCACTCCTATAACTTTTGATCCAATTTCACAAAATCTACTTCCATCACTTCACAAATAATTTATCAACTGCAACCCTTCGGACATCCACTTCCACAAGCAAATTTCCACCCTTTTCATGGTATAGTACTATTTTGTTGCAGCATTTATGTATTTCTTAACCATTTATCATAGCTAAAACTGTACCACCATTTTTATTAGATTTCTGTCTTTTCTATGTGTCACTGACAGAGTTTTTGAGGGCTGTGCCCCTACCTCATTTTCCCCATAGGCCCTGAGATTTTTATTGAGCCCTTCCCCAGAGAGCTTCAGGAACACATACGATGTGTCGTAGCAGAACTGACTGTGATTAGCATATTTGCCACTGCACAGATTGATGATGTGATTAGCTAAACTAAAACTCAATATATTTTTCACTTACTGTTATTATATTTTAGTGAAGTATCATCATAAAGACAACTTGATTAAAATAAGTAACCTCAAATAGTCTTATAAGATATATATGAAGATCCTTCCCATGAAAATTTTTAGGGTAAAATTCAAGACAGCTCTTCCACTGATAACAGTTTCACCCATTTGTGGCCTTACTGGGATGCTTCTTTCTAACTTACTAGGGATCCCTATGTAGGTTCCCAGTTTCTGTTCTTGTACACCCACAAGCTACCAGCTGTAGACATATTTGTTTAAGGAATCATTTCTGTGATTTTTCACATATCTTCATTCAACAGCACTGTGCAGACCTCCTATGTCCCAGAAACCAAGTAAAGCATAAAAGAGAATGAATGAATTCAACACAAAACTGAATAAGACACTCTATTTTGCCACTAAACTCAGGGCTTTCAAATCCGCCTGATGGAGTTATTCCCAAAAAGGTTCAACTCATTCATATCACTGAATTAAACAAATAGATAAATTTTTTTAAATGTAGCAAGAACACCTATTATTACTTTTTTTGTTCATGTTAAGAGGAAATGACAATAATAACTACTGTCTAAAATAGCTTTTTAAAAAGCTCTAAATGTGATAATCCCCTCTATTAAGTCCTTTACTGTCCACATTTAGGCTTTAAATATTAACTTGTTTTTTCAAGATGCTTTAGTTTTAATGGTAGTTCATTGTATATATATTTTTAACAGAATTTTAAATAGAATGCCACATGTTAAAACAAAGCATCAACATCATGGCATAAAGAAAAAATAGTTTCTTAAAATAGAAGATACTGACTTTTCTGACATCTCTGCTTGTGTCTGGACAGGAGGAAAGATATTTCCCTTCCAAAGGGGAGGGAAGCAGGGAGCAGGTTGTGAGGACTGAGTAGAGAACACCTTTCCAATGGGGAAGCACAGAGGTGACTGTGACCTCGTCCTTTGTGAAGGTAGAGAAAGGGACTCTATGATCCCAGGAGGGACGGTGCCTTCCAGGAGTGTCTGTGTATCACCTTGAAGTTCTGAGTCAGCTGTGAGTGGTTCACATGTTATCAAAGTGAGTCATCACTGTTAATTGAGCTTCTGTATAAGGCTCCTGGAATTCAATTTTTCTTTCAGCAGAACCTTAGAGTCAATAGATTATGAATTCTACTTAATACTTAAGTCACTGATGAAGATGGGGAGATTAAGCCAATAGATCACAACTTTTGAGTCTTCAAATTTTCGTTGAGCCGAAGTATGACTTTTAAATCTCTCCAGTTTCCTGAATTCTCAGAGCTAGTGAGGAGCAGGCCTAAGATCCACCCGGCCTCCTGGAATTTCATAGTCTGTATACCCAATTCTGCCACATGGCTAAATGGCAAGTGTTATAGTCTGTATACCCAATTCTGCCACATGGCTAAATGGCAAGTGAAGAGAAGCAGAGGAACCTGAGTGAGTGGGAGCATTATTTTAGTCTGACTGTTTATTGGCAAGCTCCAGGGTTTGGGGAGTACTGTCAGGAGGGAGTCTTGGAAAACAAGCACAGTAAACAGGAAAGACAGAACTTTGACTGGTCCTCGTTTCAAGGTCTTGCTTGCATGTTTCAAAGGCCACCGAGCAGAATGCCAACCCATTGGAAATATTGTGTAATGTGTAATGGACAGAACTGGAAATTAGAACCTAATTGACTTAGTTGACTACTGAATATATTAGACCTTTTTCTCTTAAAGTATACCCAGATGGAGGTTGCTAGAATTAAAACAGGTTTTAACCACAGAAGAGTTAATATAACCCTAAATTTCTGGATAAAATTCAAAGCAAAATATGTCCAAAACAAAATTGAGATCATTCCTGAATAACCAAGTTAAGCCTTCAGAGGCACTGAAAGCAAAAATCTCTCTCTCTCTCTCTCTGTCTCTCTCTCTCTCTGTCTCTCTCTCTCTCTGTCTCTCTCTCTCTCTCTCTCTCTCTCTCTCACACACACACACACACACACACATTCACACACTTTTCAAACCAATGTAAAAAATTACATGAGAGGGAGAAAGAAAGAAAGGCAGTAAAGAAGGAATAAAGAGAAAAAGGGAGGGAAGGAAAAAAAATGTTGGCATTTAAATATACAAAATAAACTGTAAATGGAACTGGAGTTTAGGGAGTTGTAATAATACTAAAATAAGAAATGCACAAAATTTAAGCAAAGTTCTACTCCCTGTTGCCCATCCAAATGTAGTTTTACAATCTGTGTGCAAATAAATGTTAATCAGTAGGAATACAGTGCCTAATGGATCAGAAATCTTATAAACACATATTCAAGTAGAAAGAATGTTCTCCTCTAACTAAATACTACTAATTTCAGGAATCAAACTAACATAAAGAGAGTACACAGCAGAGGGAGGAAGCCAAAATGCCACCACCCTGTTCATTAATGACTTTTTGATCTCAGTTAAGAAAAAACAGTTTTTGCTGCTTTGGATTTTCTCAGATGGTTGAAATAAAATTAACCCCATAATTTGCACTTACCTAAAATCTCCCAATACCTGAAAGTTTTATAAGGAGCACTATTTTATTTTCAAATATCAAACAAAATCTGCCAAGTGCTGTGCTCAAATGCCATGCTCACCATCACTGCCTGGAAGAGAGGCAGTAGGAGGCAGCTCTGCCCCTGCTGTATTCAGGACTCAGACATAGTCTTCACCAGAGCTCCTAGAACATGTGGACAACAAACTTTACAGGAGCTGAGAGAACTTCCAGGGCATGGGTAGAGATGTGATCCAGGCTACACCCTAGGAAGAATTCAGGCAGGCACTCTCTGCTCTTAACTTGGCTTTTTGCTCAGACCATGGGACATTTAACTCCTTCTCTAGAAGAAAAGATGTGATGTGTGGAGAACCAAAATGACCACAAAGGATGTGAGGGTGATGTGGCTGCAACATCTGTCACCTCATTGATCACCAGGGTTGATTCAACTGATCTGGCTGGCTAGGCAAGTGTCCCCTTCCTCCCTCACCACTCCATGTGCGCCCCTCCTGAAGCTTCATGCTCAAAGAGGACAATCTTCTCCCATAGAGGAGGACCATTCTTCAATCAAAGGTCTATGAGTAGCTGTGCTCCCCTGCTAGAACCTCCAAGCTCTCAGGGTCCAAAATGGCCACAGGAAGTGGCAGAAGTCCTAATCTATGAATGGCAAACTTCTTGGGGGTTGAAGGTCTATTGAGGAAGGCTGCATGAGACCATCTCTAGGAGCACACAGCAGATAAAAAGCCATGAACAAAGTCAGTATTGGCCATTGTTATTGGGAATGATGTTGCAGGACGGGTCTCCCTGGCCTCAACTTAAACCTAGCTCCAGGTTAGGCTGACATCTCTCTCAGGAAAAGAGAAGTTTAGACAAGATTCAGCATGAAAAGCATCCTGGAGCTTCCTGGACATTCTTCTCTAAGTGCAGTTCACAGGAGCCTTCCCTGTGGCTGGGAAGTTGCTGTTGTAGCATCCTGCAAGGCTTCTCATGTGAAGCCAGCCAGTCATCCCAGAAGAGAATGAGTCATCAACATAGAACAAGAAGCATGGAATTCATCATTAAATACCCACCTGCGACTTTGCTCAATGCTCAATCAAAGTGTAGAATTTTGACCAGATGGCAAGGACTGGAGTTCTGAATAATAGGTCTGGATCTGGACAAGCCCAAGGGAGCAGATATATCTTCTACCTTAAACTCGTAGACCCAACTCACCCTGAAATCTCCATCCCCCTTCTCCACCCTTGTCTTAACTCTAAGCAAAGTTATAACTCTTTCCCTTCCAACACTTGATGATGTCTCTCTCATTTTAGTACTGAAGGCCTGTGGATAGTTTTTGTCAAGCCCTGGACCTGCTTATCTACAGACCCTGAGATCCTTACTTGATGGATTCAGCTGTACCTATTCGTGAGCCAGTCGTGATCAAGAGAGAGGTCCCATCAGGCAGTGCAGGTAGGAATTAGTCTCCTGCTGTCAACTAGTGGTTTTCAACTGGAGCAATTTTTTTCCATCCAGAGATATTTGTCAATGTCTGGAGACATCTGTGGTTGTCACAGCTGAGGGAGTATTATTAGCACCTAGAGAATAGAGATGAGGGATGATACTGAACATCATACGATGCATAGAACAATCCCTTACAACAAGGAATTATCCAGCCACATGTGGCAATAGTTCCAACGTTAGTTAACCCTACTGTAGACCTAGTCCCAGGACTGAGGCATGGGAAGCCATGCACATACTGAGTCAAGCTTTCCTTTAACCCCTTATTGTCGGTTTGATTTCTGCCTCATGTGCCTGCTTGGAGCTCTGGTTCTTTGCTGCTGACTCTGGAGCCTTCCCCAGAATCCTGCTTGCTTGACACTGGTCTGACATCTTGGCTCATGCCAGGCCCCTCCCCTGGATCTTCAACCAGAGTCCTATCTACGTGATTCACAAAGTCAACACCAATCTAATTTTCATTATTCTTGCTGTGGGAACCCCTCCTACCAATCCTCACTGACCAGATCATAGCCTGGGAACAGGAACAGTGAAGTTAGCCTGATTTCTAGTCCCCTTAGATATGGTATTCTGGACTGCTGGCTGCCTCTCTCAGGAGCTGTACCCACAGTTTGGTCATGTCCCCAACCTGGGTGTCATTTGTTTCCCCCAAAAAATCTGTGTCACTGAGGTTCCAGAATTGCTTGAGGTTGAGCCGATTTCACCAGGATGCTTGGAGAGAACAATTTCTAATGGAGCCACACTGAGCATTATGCTGAGAGTGACACTGTGCTAGAAAAACACTGAACACACGTTTCATGGTGACTCAGTCCGGGATGTTATTCTAGAATAATATTCGTGACTTCTTATAAGGTACCAAAAGTATTGTCTCTCTCTTTTTAGTAATTATTAATAATTCAAATTGTGTGACTAGTCTTGCCCCAGCCCTGGATGTAGAGAGCAAACCCATAACTATTCCCTGGAAGGGGTAGCCACACACCCTGCCAGAGTGTCATGCTGTCCCCAGACACAGTATGCACACGCATCCATGCCTCCCTGCCATAGCAGAGAAAATAATCTCTGGAATACCTTTGGCCTCTTGACCTTGGTCCAGACTGAACCAAAGAGGAAATGAGGCAGACAAAGAAGCAGATGGAGGGTAGCTGGGTGAGATGATTTGGTCCACACACATCTACAAATCTGAGAAATGAACTCAGGTTTCCAATACACTAAGGTGCACCTGAGTGAGGTAACAGTGGTGAGTGTTTTTATGAAGCAGTTGGAGGTCTTGGTACACCAAACCAGGGCTGGGCGGAGGATGTTACTGTAAGAACCATGACCACTTTACAGTACAATTAATTTGTCAGTGGTGGGATGAGGAGGCTGTGGAATTTCAACATGATTGGATTCAGCCCTGTTCTTTTATTTGCATTGCTGCTTCCAATGCTAGTTCTATTGGATTCTGAGGATATTCTGCAAGGAAGATTCCTGAGAAATGAACAAAGAAATGCCTTAAGCACAAGAAATGATCATCAGAACTCATCCCTTGCTAATACAGTGAAATCAATTATTTTCATAAGGAATCTGCATCACCAGAATCCTCTCTGAAAAAAAATGAAAGTGAATGAATACAGAGATAAAACCTAAAATAGTGCAACCATTTCAAAGAATACATGATTCAACTTAGAATATTACAACCATTTGAAAGAGCACCAAGACAAAACCTAAAATATCACAACCATTTTAAAGGTTCTATAGATCTAAAGTAGTATCTTCATGTTTTTAAAATATAATTTTAAATTGCACAATGCCTCCTTTTAATTCTCCTGGATTCATGAAGAGACAGCTCCTGGCTGAATATCAGCTGAACACACATGTTGCAGCTTTTTCAGTGGTGGCGATGGATTTCTCTTAAGCTATCCAAACACTTCCACATGAATACCCTTGATTTATGTTGGCAAAAAGAGCAGCTTTCTGGGGTTTTAGTCACTCCTGAGATCTGTCCATTGCAAAACCCATGTGCACCAAGGAGTTACAGACACAGAAGTCAGAGCAACATGAATTACTCTCAGGTAGTGCTAGAGAATACCACTGGGCCAGGGCAGCAAATCAGCAAATCATGAATAAACTTCCGAGCCGTAGCTCACAATAACACCAGAAGTCCTGTGATGCACAATCAATAATGCAGAGCAGTGAGCTTTTCCTGTAGTGAGCCAGATCCAAATGCACCACGGAAAACATGTCAGCTGGGGACACGCTCTCCGCGCAGCTCCATCTCAACCAGTTCTGGACTCTTCGGGGATTGAGGGACCATCAGCTGCATCACTTGCTACAAACTTCCCAGATAAGGCGGTTCCACATAAATTGTCCTTCACACTTCCGCTAGTATCTTCACTGCAAAATTAAATGAATGCAGACTAGGAAATCAAATTCAATGCGAAAATAGGCAAGTCTTTTCCTGAATATGTTCATATGATACACTAAGAACAAAAATCAAAACCTAATCTTACAAAATGAGTTTTAGAAATGGGTTTTGTTCTGTTTTATCTTTTATAGTTCATGAACGTTCCACAAACGTGATGCCTAGTCAATCTTGCGTCACCTCCCATGGGATCTTCCAGGTAATTGCGATTTATGTCCCCAGTAGTCACGGTAGTTATGTCACAGTGCCTACACTGCCGCTTCTTGCATTAAGTAATAGTTTATTTATTCATGCCGTGGTACAAAATAATTATCACTTAACTGGTATCACAAGGCCTTCTTTCCACTACATTGGGGACATTTTGATTGGATTTAACAAGGGGATTTCAGAGGGACTGGAAGTCCATGCAATGGTCCCTTCTGCCATCTGAAGTGGCCTGCGTGTCAAATCCAAGGCACCTGATCAACTCGATAGTATGTGAGTCTTTGCAATGTCAGTCTAAGCGAGGCCCTTGTCCCCACCAAGGGGGAGAACGTTCGCAGCTGCTGCTCTCTCCCTCTGTGTGGAGGGTTGTGCGTTATGGCTGCTTCTCTGGCTTCTCTGCAGGGCCCCAGCTCCCTGTCCCCTCGACAGCACATGGAAGCCACATCCCTGAACCTCAGCTTTCTCAGTGCTGATATTGTGTTCCACATCTGCCTTATTCCTTTGTCTCATTTCTCAGTTGTGTTTGAATTTGGGAGGGAAGAAGGAGTTTTCCTTAGAACAGGCCGACATTTGGTGCCTCGGTGGGGAATGCTGAGAAATTTAACTAATGGCTGGAAGGAGGGGAATAAAATAAACATGTTAAACGATCTTGAGAGGTTCGGGGCTCTGGATTTTTTGTGTATGGGAGAGATGTTTTGACTTTAGTGGGCTGTGGAGGCTTTTGTTGGCTCCCGAGGCTGCTTTTTATAATTTCACACTTGGCTCTTTTAAATTCTCTGACTTGGAAAAGGGGGCCTTAAGTTTTAGGTGGCATGATATTTCAGCCCCGGTGGCTGAACACAGCCTGTTCTGTGGTTGCTTTATCTAGATTGTTTTGTTTTTTCACATGTGGCCCTTTGTTTTATAGCTTGTCATGGCCGAATGCAAAGTTGCATGGCCCTCAGCAAAGATAAAGGTCTCGGGATAAATATGGGGACAATTCGGCTTCGACAACATGGTGGCTGAGGGACTGAGGAAACCTGAGGCTGAGCCAAGGCACATGTGTGGGAGCAACCTCTGGGCACAGGCCCAGCTTTCGTGGGCACAGGGAATCTCATGGTGAAGCCTTGGCCCCAAACAGTACAAGCCACTGCTCTTAGCACACATGTGCTGGTGACTCAGGAACTTCAGCCCATGCTGGTAGCCTCATGGCCGTGCACTTATTTAGTAAGTAGCCAAGCTGGGATCTGAATATAGACTGGTTTTGCTCCAGAATTCAAGCTTTCCACCAGCTGTATTAGTTTTCTATTGCTACCGCCACAAGTTACTCCAAACTTAATAACCGAAAACAGCACAAATTTATTATCTTACAGTTCTGGAGGCCATCAGTGCAAAATGGGACCTATTTGGCTAAAATCAAGGTGTTGGCTGGGCTGTATTCCCTCTGGAGGCTCTAGGGGAAAATCCATTTCCTTGATTTTTCTAGATTTTACCAGCCAACCTACGTTCTTTGTCTTGTGGCCCCTTCTCCATCCTAAAGGAAGTAGCACAGCATCTTCAAGTCTCTCTCTGACTCTGACCCTCTTGCCTTCCTCTCATTAGGATCGTTGTGACGAGCCCACCTAGATAAACCAGGATAATCTCCCCATTTCAATCCTTCGTGACACCCACAAAGTCCTTCTTGGCCTTGTAAGGTAAAGTATCATACATAGGTACCAGGGGATTAGGACATGAGCATCTCTGGGGGATTATTATTCCATCTACCATGCAAGCGCACAGCCAGCCTCCCCTTCACATGGACATTGCATTTTGGGCCACAGTTTTTGGCAACATACTAATCCCCACATTCTGGGAATGTAATTTTTTCTGAGATAATTGCTGAAGAGCCCGAGGTTTGGCTTCTTTTCTAAGTTTGGTAGGTGTGGCCCACCAGGGGAAAGTATTAACTTTTAGAAACTTTTAACCAGTTGAGCTCATATGAATCCTAGCATATATGTTTTGTAGCCTTACAGGAGCCATGCCAGCCCCGGGGAGAGACAGCCCCAGTTGCAGCCACTGCCGGATCCCCTCGCCCTGCCCACACTGTGGAAACCCCTGAGCCCTACATTTACGAGAAGTCGAAACAATGTGAGTTACTCTGGGACTTTTACTTCATAAGAGCAATAGAATTTGAATTCTTTGGGGTTTTGTCATCTTTAGACCTTAACTTATGAAGGGATTAGTGTTTGGATTTTAATTCTTCTGAGGGAATTTCACAATGGGAGGAATTATATTCATATTTGGGTCATCCTCCTATTGCTGGCATCTTACTCATGAAGTTTCTCTCTGTGATTTTCATTTAATTTTATTGCAGAACTTCTGATAGGTTATATCAGACAGTTGTAGAAGGACAGAACTTGGGAAGGGAAACAGAATACCGTGTTTCCCCGAAAATAAGACCTACCCATAAAATAAGCCCCAGTAGGATTTCTAAGCATTTGGGCAATAGAAGCCCTACCCAGAAAATAAGACCTAGTGATGGGTGGGGCTACACAGCATATCTGCACAATCCACGCATTTTGTCGCAGAGTGGTAAAGAAGACAAGCTGCCCTCCTCATCTGCCCCATGAGAGCTCTATTGCTCAACATGAGAGATTGGGGCCAATGGTTCTAAAGGAAATAGAGTCACAAGAAATTCAGGATGGAATTCGGGGTTTGGAAAGCTATGCTGATGTTCCAGAAGAAGACAACTTAACTATATTTGAATAAATGTAGATTGTTGTACCGTGCTTAAATAAAATAACACATCCCCTGAAAACAAGCCCTAGAGTGTCTTCTTGAAGAAAAATAAATATAAGACCTTGTCTTATTTTCGGGTAAATATGGTAGGAAGAATATTTTTGGTCTTGGAATCAATTTAATTCATGTGTTATTCTAATCTATTTCAAGGGCTTTGGGGGGCAAAAATCTCCTCTCTGCAGGAGGAGAACTGCCCCAACCAGCCCTGCTGGGTAAATTGGCATAAGTCCAGAAGGATTTGGTGTCTGTGGCCATGGACATGAAGCAGGCTGAAGCAGTAATTGTCGAATGAGTTATGTCTCCTTCACTTTGCAGTTCTCTCCTCCTGGGCCTCCCAGAGTTGTGGCAGCCAGGAAATAAGCCACATTCTCAATATCAGGTTTGTTGGTTAAAAGGTGATGCTTTGAACTCTACCTGACCTTTTCGTTTGTCTTTTTTTCTCCAGTTGGATCCAAATTTGAGTGGAAAACAAGGCTATTAGGTACTAAGATTCCCATGAAATTCCCAACAACTTTTTTTCTCTAGATCGCTATATGATCTCTTATTTTAATCTATTCTTGATGTTACTTGCCTGTGCTATATGCATGTGAGTTTGTAATTGTTTGCTTAGAAACAGGAGATCTTAACCCTTTTTGTGACATGAACTCCTTTGGCAATCTGGAAAACCTAAGAGCCCCTTTCAAAATAATGTCTTTAAAAACATAACATAAAATATGCAAGTTTACAAAGTAAGCCAATCCTATTGAACCACAGTTCTCAAAAAAATCAAAAAAATGTAGATATAATAGTGTATATGAATTTTCATTAGTGTATTAAATAACATGATCTAGTACTTGACTTATAAGTACTATAATTTAAATATTTACTATTCTGATGAACAGAAATAGTATTTCAAGATATCTCCAGCCACTGTAAAAGAATATGGGAATATTTGTGATGTATATTTGTGACAAAGTCATAGGTAATGATAATTCAGATATGATATGTTTCTTGACCATCTTCATAAGTGAAGAAAATGTCAAATTGCAGTTGGAGATTAATGAAAATAAATATGTAATTTTTCTTTCCATATACATGAACTCCCTCTGTGGAAACCCAAGTCTTAAACCCCAGGCTAAGGTGGTTGCTTATTGTTTGCCTGCCCTATAGAAGTCTATCATTATACTTTCCCTTACACCAACTATCAGATCTCACTCTAGTCCTTAACACTACACCAGTCTCCTTCTATATCAGTCCTCAGTTCTGAGTCACTTTTATCCAAAGCAATCAGATTTTTAACAGCAGTACACAAAATATTCAGATTTGCACACATGCAATTCCTTCACCTTGAATGATGACTCCAAGTCCTGAGTCTTATTCATTCATTATGCATTAACTTATACATGGTTTTGTTACCATTTCTCAGTCTATACGTGTGTATAGAAATGCCATGGCAACTCATCTAGTTGAAAAGATGTGAAGACCTACTGAGTTTTCATAGAAATATAAGCTTAGTGAAAGCAGAAATTTCTTTTAGTCTTATTTATCTTTGTATCCCCAGTTTGGGGCATATAGAAGGAATTCAACAAACATCTGTGGAATGAATAGCTGATACCGTATTCAATGACAAATTCATATTTCTTAGTGAAGCAAACACATATTAAAGAATATAAAAGTTATTTGGGAAACAAAAGCACACCCTTGATGAAATTGGCTTTAACTCTTAGAATGTCTGTTTCCTTATTATTAGGAAACACAATGGTTTCTTCTTACAAATGCTGCCTAAGAACATAGGGAATGAACAATTACTTCCTTTTTTGTTTTTTTGTTTTTTGTTTTTTTTACTTACAGAAGATGTAGTGAAAGTGCGTATCAATTCTCTTATTGCCTTTATAAAGACAAACATAAGCCCTGTAGGTAGAGATCTGTTCCACACAAGGTCTTCATAGCTACCTCCTGCTATGACATTCCAGATGCCTTAGTAAGCATATTTGTTCAATGAGTCATGTTAACCTTTGCTTCTTTTGTATTACTCAGTAGCTCAGGACTTGACTATTTTTTCCTGAAATATATGGATCATTTTTCAAACATAAGAAAACATTAGTTAAATTTATTTCAAGTTTTTTGAATATGTATAGATAGAGAAGCTGTTTTCCATTGGAGGTTGTTTGAGGTGAGAATTGGCATGAATAGATTTGTTTCTTGAGTGGTAATGAAACACAATGTGAATATATCATAATTTGTTTTTAAGAGCTAGAAGTACTTTTCAGAGTTCAGGTTGAGATCCTGTACTTTCAGAGTTCAGGTTGAGATCCATCAGTGAGTTGTAAAATCATTTCAGTGATTAACAAACATTTTTGAAGGTGAAATAGAACAAAGTAGAAAATATTAGGATGCATGGTACATGGTAAGAGTAAGTAGTGTTTGGTGGAACTTTTGGAGAGTGTGGGAGTGTGTTTTGCTAAGTTGCAATATAAAATGTATTTCTTAGTATGGATCAAGTCAAAATATTTAAAAACATGAATTATAACCATTATATTGAGTTCATAGATTAAGAAAAAACTGTGGCTTCATATAACCCACAGAGTTAGTCACAGAGTTGAGGTACTATTATACCTGCTAACTATGATTCCAGTCCGGTGCTGTCTCATGTAGAAAGGGTTTTATTTTGGATTGTTTGAATTTTTTGTCTTGTTTTGTTTTTAAATGAACCAATTATTAGACATAATTGTCTTTTTAAGTTATACAAGAGTCCTTATCACTACAAGACCTTTTGTTTTGGTGTTCGTGTTTCTTAGCATAATATTCTTCAGGTAGCTGGACTCTAATATAGGCATCCAAGTTCTGTGTGGAATGTATCTGTAAAATGGGCTTGGCAATTCTTGTGTCACATGGATGTTATACAAATTAAATGATGTAATATGTGAAAACAACCAACACAATGTATAGCCCACTGGTAATGCTACATATATATGCAAGGTTACACTTACATATCCTTAAGTTTGCCTTTTGTGAATGTTTAATAGGATAGCCAATAGCTGTGCTATTAAACAGCCAATAGTTTTATTTAAAAAAACTTATTTTTGTCGGGCACCGTGGCTCAGGCCTGTAATCCTAGCACTCTGGGAGGCCGAGGTGGGAAGATCGCTCAAGGTCAGGAGTTCAAAACCAGCCTGAGCAAGAGCGAGACCCCGTCTCTACTATAAAAATAGAAAGAAATTAATTGGCCAACTAAAAATATATAGAAAAAATTATCTGGGCATGGTGGTGCATGCCTGTAGTCCCAGCTACCTGGGAGGCTGAGGCAGGAGGATCCCTTGAGCCCAGGAGTTTGAGGTTGCTGTGAGCTAGGCTGACACCATGGCACTCTAGCCTGGGGAACAGTGAGACTTTGTCTGCAAAACAAAAGAAAAAAAACCTATTTTGAAGATTGAAATATCCTTTATTCATCAAAAGTGACCAGATAAGGAAAAATAGGCTACTATGAAAAATGCTACTAATACTGCATTTTAATGCAATCAAGTCTATGTGTATGGCAATTTACACAACTATATATTTATGTTGTACTTAATTCCATTATACATAAATATGATTTTGACTATCTATTGGATAAAAATACATTTGAAATATGGAATATTAGGCCTGTGTTTAGGTATGAGAAAAAAATTCCTGATACAATGATTGTTTTGCAACATACCATACAATTCTGTGGTATGTTCTTCTTTGAATTTTTTTTTAAGGATTACTATTTAAAGCTGACTCAACCTGTGCTTATTAGAGACTAAGGGACAAGCTATATAACTAGCATATTTGTCCAAGTCCACATTTTGTAATTTATTTTCAAGTATTTTAAATTAAGCTCTAAGTTTCCATGGATAATATTTTCTAAAAGAACCTATTTATAAATTGATTACATTTAAATTAGAGAATTAAGAATTTCCACATCAGATTCAACGGTGTCCTCATCCATCCATTTCGATAGTTGTCTCAAGGTGGAATAGCAGTAATCCTCTAAGAAAATGATTTTCTCTCTTATCTGAAAATTGCTACCTCTGGTGACTTAAAACCTCATATTGTCGCCTGCTTTCATGTTTAATAACTGTTACTTCCTAAGTTTCATCAAACTCCACTTAAAAGCTCTAATATAGATTACTTCATTAATATAATAAGCATTTATATGAAACGCAACCATTTGGTTGCTCTCAAGACAGATGAGAGTGCTTGGTAGCTTTGAATGTGTAGAAACGTCACACATGGGTATAGTGTGAACCACAGAGAAAGAACTAGAGCAGCTACACCATCCAGCAGCATTGTACTGGGACATGGTATCAAGGGGAAACTAGAAGTCAAGGTGAGAATTTGAATCTTACATTCAGCTTTAATTTCAAGTTGATACCGCTCATCAACTCCAGAAGAAGCTGGGCTCTGGCCCCAGGAGGTCTAGAGTTTGTGGTTACCAGAATCTAATGGGGACCTCTCTGAGTCAGTCACCTGTGTTTGGATCATATTCTGTTGCATGTCACCTGCTATCTCAGAACAAAGAGGAAAAATCAGCACCCCAAGACTATATTTTTACTGTAGCTGAAAAGCTCATCCTCTCCTTGAACTCGAAGATGATCTCTTACTCTATTCCCTGACACCAGCAGACTGTGGAATTAGGGCAGTGTTTTTCCAGAGATAAACAAGGTTAATGGATATTCCATAATGGGAAGCTGCCAAGTCTAGATTCTGCCAGCTCCCATCCAAAGGAGCTTACAGAAAGGTTGTCTGGCTTTTGCTCGCTTCACCCCAAGGCGTTGAATTACCCAACGCAGGCAATGAACGTAGCTCTTCCTTGTTTTCCTTATTGCCTAAGCTCTTTATTGGGGATCCCTGAGCTAAAGGGCTGCTCCCTCCACAGCCTTAGGTCCCATGCAGCAGAGCCTATTGGATCATCTGATTTGATGTAGTCAGGAGCACCAGGTCCCAATATCCTATACCCAAGGGCCAATGGTAGAAATTGACAAACCCCCTTCCCACCTTTTTAAAATAGTATTTGAAAGTAGCAAGAGTCATAGCCAAGAAGCATGAAGATTCCATTGAAAATCACTGAGGATGCACTTAAGTCCTTTCTTGCTAAAGAATGAGTATCCAACAAGTTGCATCTAATTTATTCCATCAGAATGAATTATGTACTCAAACTACCACACTTCATCTAGCCAGAGGGTTAATGGGAGCCCCTCAGGGTGATTTTACTTAATGCCTAAAAAACAAGCAATGTTTTTGAGCCTTTCATAAAAACTCAGGTGTAACTGTCCAAATAAATCAGATCCCTGATAAGAAAACTGGGATTCCAAGTGCCTTAAAACCACAACCATGAATATAAACAGAAGAAAGAGAAACATAACAATTATACTGTCTACTATAAGAGTTACTCCTTTCCTGTAGACCACAAGCTGCATAAATTGTGTTACTTTGAATTAAACTTGGCCTCTAAGTCCAAAGAGGGTATGAGGATGAACAAAAACTCCAGTCAGTCTTGCTCATGTGGCCATTTTAGCAGTCACGAGTATGTGCTCACTAAATATTTGATGAACAAATGAATGACTCCTTGCTAGTGAGAAGTGGCATGTGACTGTGTGAACCAAACATTCATTTTGCAGACTGATTACACTCTAGGCAAGCTTGTTTGTTCCAGCTCTTTGCAAGGCATAAACAACTAATACGCCAATATTAACATGCAATCCACACTTAACCCCAGGAAAATTTTGCTAAGCTTTGTTTTGTTTATTTTTATAATCTTCTTACAATTTAACCAGGAGTCAAGGACACATGTGGCCCTCTGTATCCCCAAGTGCGGCCCCTGAACCGAATCCAAACTTCACAGAACAAATCTCCTTATTAAAAGGATTTGTTCTGTAAAATTTGGATTCAGTCAAAAGGCCACACTCAAGGATCCAGAAGGCCACATATGGCCCCAAGGCTGCAGGTTCTCCACCCTGTTTAATTGCCAAGATCCATATGACTGTGAGGCCTGCCTTTAATGACACAAGTAATAGTGTCACCTATTCTTTCATTCAACAGCTATTGGATACTTACAATATTAGTCTGTGATGGACTGAGTACAGCAGATTGCCCTCCCCAAAGTGGATGGGAATAATGCAATCTTTTGAGGGTCTGAATAGAACAAAAAAGCAGAGGGAGGGAGAATTTACTCTCTATGCCTGACTGTTTGAGCTGGAACTTTGGTCTTCTCCAGCTATTGGACTAAGACTTACACTAATCTGGTTCTCAGGCCTTCAGACTTGGACTGAAATTACACCCTTGGCCTTCCTAGTCCTCCATCGTATAGAAGCAGATCATGGGATTTCTCACCCTCCATAACCATGTGAACCAATTCCTTATAATAAGTTTTATACATATAGTAAATTCACATATAAAATTTATTATAAGGAACTATATACAAACATATCCTATTGGTTCTATTTCTCTGGAGAACTCTAATACAGAAATCGTCACCAAGAAATTGGGTGCTGCTATAACAAACATTGAAAATGCAGAAGCAGCTTTGGAAATGGGTAGTGAGTAGAGGCTGGGGGAGTCTTGAGGTGCCTGCTAGAAAAAGCCAACATTGCTGCACAGGGACTATTACATGTGATTCTGATGACAGCCCATAAAGAAAAGAGGAGAGCTGAAGAGAAAGCTTGCATTTTCTTATATAATATGTAAATAAATAATGTACAGAATGTTGGTATAAACATGGACATCAGGTGCAATTCCGTTAAGCTCTCTGACGCAAATTGGGAACATGTTATTGGACAATGGAGAAAAAGCAAACCTTGTTGTAAAGTGGCAAAGAACTTGGCTGAATTATGTTCATATTCCAGTGTTTTGTGAAAGGTATAACTTGTGAGTGATAAAATTAGATATTTAGGTGAGGAAATTTCCAAGCAAAGTCTTAAAGGAGTGTCTCGGTTCCTCCTGGTCTCTTATAGTAAACTGCTATAAGATGGAAATTGAAGGCTGCAAATGTGGTATTCCTCAAGGAAAGGGAAAAATAATGGAGAAGGCTGTTCAGAGATTATCAGGCTGCCACTCCCACCACAGGCCAGGGCTAGGCTAGTTCCCCCACATTTTTAAAGGGTGATGCTGCCTCTTAGGATTCTGCAGGCCAGCATGGCCCCACCCAGAACCTACTCTTAAATACCTAAGCCCAAAGTGATGCATTTCATTTCAGCTCATTGCCAGAGCTAGTTATGTGGCCCTGTATATCTGAAAGGAAGCACAGAGATCTGTCGTAAGCACGAAATATCTCTCTCATAGCTACTACATGCAAGCAGACGAGATAAATGTTGATGGACGTTTATGTGTATAAAAAACTACACGCTGACACTGTTAGAATTTCTGACCATTCTAGCACTCATCTCTAGGATCCTTTTCTTTTATTCATCCATGTATTCACTCATTTATTCTCTACATCGCTTATTCATTTAGTAGACCTTTATTGAGAAACTATGTGCCAAGATTTGTGCTAGGAGGTGGCATAAAAATATGACTTAACCTGATCTCTTTCATCAAGAAATTCATGCTCTAACATGCAAATATATGTATAAACATGGCCTGGTCATAGTGTATAGGTGCTATGAAAATACCACCTATTTTTTAAATAAATGTTCTGAATGTGTCCATGTCATGAAAGTGCTGAGCCAACATGATAACAACACTGATAATTCAGCTTTTATTTAAGATGCAAAATAAAAATGCAATTAGTTAGGTTTCATCAGGAAGAACAAAGACAGTCTTTTGTGGGATTCTTGTGTTAAATACGGCAATGGCCATACTTTGTTCCTCCTATGAGTAATGTTTTCCTAAGGACCTTTAGCAATATTTAGCCATCTATCAATTGGCATCACGTCAGAAAAACACCTGACTTCCCACTAACTTGATATGGTTTCCTAATCACAGTGAGCTGACACAATACGTGATGTAGTAGAAAAGAAAAATTAGGAAAGACCTGCTTTGTATCACACTGTTTCGTGGGACCTATAATAGACCCTAATTTGCTTACATTTGAATTGAAACTGAAAATGCAAAATAAATTCACTATTCTAGACTGGAAGCCAGTAGAAGCTAAAATATTTCACTTGAAGGGACAAAGAACTGTACTCAGAAAAAGGAATATAATTTAATGATGTAATGAGAACAATTGTTTAGGAAGCTGGCCAGAGAGTGTACAAGAAGCTAGAGTTCTCTCACAAATGTAGCAGGAACAGTTTTTTTGAGGAGAATAATAGCTTATGTAACCATAGAGGTTTCTGTGATTGGAGTGGGAAAGAATGATGAGCCATCTTGATTCTATTGCCTGTGAGGGGCACAGAAATCCCAGAGCTTTGAAGAATCAGAAGAGATGTCTGATTTCTTCATGTAATGCCTCACGGATCCCTGAAATCATTTGTTATCCCCACTTTTTAGCATATTATTTGTATTTAAGTCTCTTTATAGTAATTTCAGTGTCTGGTTAATTAATCTTTGACGTCCCCAGAGCACCTATTATAAAATTTTATATACTATAAGGTACACAGTAAGAACTTGTATAGTATAAGTATTGACCTAATATATCTGTACTTTTAATGCATTCAATTAAAATATAGTAAGTTATATTTATTATTACATATTAAATTATTATATTTGTTAAATAAAAGAAGTACTTCTATCAAGGCAGTTCTTCCAGTAAGTTTGTTCAGATTCAAGTGTAGGAATTTGCATTCATCATTATTTCGTCCATTCATTCATTTACAATGGATACACAGTAAGTATCTACAATATGCAAAGAGCTCTAAGCTCTATGGGATAACAAATATATATTAAAGCGAATATCTTCTTTAAGAAGTACTTAAAATTTAAAATAGTTTTCATATTAGTGTAAAACCTCTATTTCAAAATTAAATTAAATCTCAACCCAATTGTATCAGTACTGAACTGGTGCCCACTATATTGTACTTTGTTGTAGGCTCTGAATTTTGCCTTCCGGTCTAGCATATTCATTAGTGGCAAAAGAGGGAAAGACTTTTGGATATGGCTAAAATAAGTCCCACCTAGACAGCTTTGAAATAAGACACAAGCTGGTGCCAATTATTCTACAACTAATTTAGTGCCTGGCTGAAAGGCTCTAAGTCACCATACCATGGTGATGTTTTGGCCCAACAGGACAACTGACCCATGTGATGTGATGAGGGAGGGAGAGATAAACAAAAGAGACAATGCACAGCCATTGATTTCCTAACGTTCTCCTCCATGAGACCTCCTCTTCCTTTGCTCCAGGGGAACCCACCACTGAAAGAAAAGGCCAACTGTTCAAGGTGAAAAAATACCACTTCTTAAATAAGAGCAAGACTTTTGACTGCACACAGGTAACAATACGAACTAGATAAAATATTCGTACACTCCCTAGAGTAAAACCATCTATTCAAGGGAAAAGAATGCAGAATGTCGTGTGTGCCCACGACCAGAAATGTAACGTGTTACGTGGGGGCAGGGGACCTGCACAGGACGGCATTATGAGCTGAAGGTAAAGAATGCAGCTTACAAGTGCCTTAAATTCTTGAGGGACCAGAATGGCTTTATTCGGAGCAGTCACATCAATAGGAGCCTGTCTTTGAGCTGTTCCCACCGCTGGTGACTCAGCAGTCCTGACCCCCTCCCTTTGAGATAGGTGATCTGCTAGAGAAGAGAAGATCTTTTCAGGTACACCAGAATGGCTCTATCTCAAATAACCTTCCCCCACATTGGTGGCAGAGCTTCCAGAAGCTTGTCAGGGAGTTTCTTCAAAAGAGGCCAGAATTCATGCAGTCAGCAGGGGAGATCCAAATGGGCCCCAACGCAGCCTGAGAGTTTCGTCCACTTCTTATTCGGGGATCGTTTTTTAACCATTCAAAGAGCTGCCTGCTATTGCTCCCAAATGGGATTTCCTTTGCTTTTCTATACACGTTCCCTGGTAGTTGGCCGGTTCCTCAACACTGTTTAACTTTCAAAATTTGGGGCCTCAGGATGAGAAAGGGGATTGTCTTTCAGTATCAAATTGGAGTGTCACTTAGGATGAGTAGTGTAAACACTCACCCAGGGTACTCGGTGCTTTGAAAAGATTAAAGGCTTGGGTTTTAAGAGGTATGGTTTTAGGTCCCCACTCTGCCACTTTTTACTTGTAAGATTTGGGAGAAATCACTGACACATATTCTTTATGTATAAAACAGGGATAATGATATCTAGCCTATTTATACAGTTATTTTGAGAATTCGGTGAGATGAACTACATGAAAAGCACTAGAAAAACTGTAAAACCCCAGACAAACATAAATTTTTATAACTGTAAATCTTCCTCTGCATTTATCTACTGTTTTTATTTAACTCTTGTCATATCCAATTTTGTATTAGAGTAACTTTTAAATATTTCTCTTTCCCCTCAGAGTCAGCAAGTTACTTAAAGGAATTTGCATCATTGTGTCTCCCAGGGACTCAAGCCTAGAACTTTATACACTCATTCAGGGAATACTGGGTGGGGAGGACCCATGCATGTATGATGTGTTAAGTGAAACCCTGTGACACACACTTTGTAGCTCGGACAATAGTTTTCATTGCTCAGATTTAAAAAAAAAAAAATACACTTCAAGGGAAAATATCTTACTTATTTCCTCCTAAAGTAGTAACTTCAGGGGGTATTTAGGAAACTCACAGACATAAAATTGTCTCAGGAATGTCACACTTCATAAGACTTGCCATATAGAAGAACTCCTAAGTTAAAAACACCTAACGGGTACATTGCACACTATCTTGGTGATGGGCACACTTACAACATTGACTCAAATGGCACAAGAGCAATTCATGTAACCAAAACGTTTGTAGCCCCATAATACTCCGAAAAAAAAAAAAGACAAGCTGTATGTTTACCCTTGTAAAATGTGTCCCCTGCCCACCCCCACCCCCAGCCCCCAGTATCTGAGTTTCTTCCTTGTTTACTTTTCCTTAAGCCCTAGGGATGGAGGTTGCTCTCTATAGTTGCTACCCCAATTAAACCATAGAGATCTCTATTATATCCCTTTTTCAAACTTAACCTTTTACCCAGTTGACAATTCTTCATATTAAATTTCCTTCTTCACATTACTGGTGTGGTTTCTGCCACCTGACTGGACCCCACACAGCAGGGTTAGTACCGAGTGGCATCCCAGCTCTCCTCGTCGAGCTGTGATCCCAGGAGCACTTCTTCCTAGAGAATGGGACAAAGTGGGTACATCATGTACATATGTCTGGAAAATCAAGACTGTTTCAGTAATAGGTCACAGCATCTGGCAATATCCTGAAAGGACTATTTTAGCAATCGAAAATGTTCTGGGAGTCAAGCCTTTACTTTAAATTTCCACACTTTGGGCTTTACAACTACATTTTGCTTTTTTGAAGTGTTGTTCATTAAATAAAAACACACATCTGTGCATACAAGTGTGCCACATGCATAGGAAGCACATACAGTGTATCCATATTTTAAATGTTCAACTTATTCTTTTGTATAAACTTTCTAATGAAATGTGCAAATGTTCATCACATCTCCCGGAACACTATGCATCTCTTTGTTTGGAAAGCAGTGGTTCACCCAGCAGAAACCATAGCAGCTCAGAAGGAGACCGCCCCAGTAAATAGTTGAGGAAATCAACAGTTCTATTTTCTTTATGGTAGGGTGATTCTTTCTGGTGGAGAACATTAAGATTCAACATGTGACCCATTTAATTTATTAAAATCATTGTCTTATTAAGTTGTTTGTATTTCCCTTATTGTGTAAACTTTTTTTTTTAATAATATGTACAATACTAACCTCTGCATTTCCAAGCCCCTGGGCAGCAGACTGCTATAGGTGGAGTCCGGTTAGGAACTAAGCTCAAAGCTTTACCTTCCCCCGAACCCGAGTGGATAGAAAAATTGTCTTGCATGAAACTTAAGAACTGGAGCCACAGAGCAGGCGGTGAGCAGTGGCAGGAGGGAACGAAGCTTCATGTGCATTTACAGGCCAGCCACTCCCCATTGCTCTCATCATCGCCTGAGCTACACCTCTCCCGCCCCTGCCATGGAAAAATTGTCTTCCATAAAACCTGTCCTTGGTGCCTAAAAGGTTTGGGACCACTGATAACCTAATTGATTCTTGCACCAAACTGTGAAGTAGGCAAGGATGACCTTTTATACTCATTTTACAGGATACTGTGGGTTGGAGAGTTTAAAGGGTTTGGCTGAGGTCACACAAATAATAAGAGTCAGAATTAGAAATATTAATAGAACTTTCTCTTTTTCACTGTACCATTCTGCCTCTTTATGTTTCCTTTGTACACAAATAAATCCATATGGTATTCTAATGACTGGATATTATTAATGTTATATTAAATATATATTGTGTACCAGACATAATGCCAAGTGCTTTTGCATGCATTGAAACCATCAAAATACCAACTAACAGATAGTGCAATGATTATCTCTATTTTTATGGATGAGACTTAGAGAAGATAAGAAAATTGCTCAGTATTGCCGTTGTACAGTTGTTCGGTGTCAGAAGTGAGATTCACATCCAGACAACCTTGATCTAGAACCCAGACATTTATATCATACACTTTCATGCTTCCATTACTAGACAGATATTTACTGTTAAGAAATGGGGTCAGGCATTCCTGTTTAGCAAAGGGAAGGGGAGAAGTCACAGAAGTTAATAATCTAAACCTTCAAGAGATTTTACTATTCCTTAAGACGTAAAAAACACAAAGTGAATACACATGATAGAAATCAACCTAAATGAAATCTGATTTTGGAAAATATCACACAATTCTGTCATTAAAAAATGAAAAAAAACTGCATGTAAGAGAAATATTAAGTGAACATATAACACTATTGTTGTATAAATTATAGTTTTGCCCTAAAATAGTGCTATTAATCAGTTTACTTTTAATCAATTCCACTAGTCTGAAAAAGGAAGATGAGCAGATAGGATTTGGGATTAGAAATCGTGGTATACAGTTTTTGGTTTTTTTTCTTTCCTTCTTAAGTGGAGAACTTTCACCTTTTGGCTTAAAGGAAGCACTTTAAGTCTTCTATCTGAATTGCCAGCATCACTACTCCTGGGCTTTGGTTGGGGCCATTATTAAGTAAAATAAGGGTTACTTGAACACAAGCACTGAATTACCTTAATAGTCAATCTGATAACCAGGATGGCTCCCTAGTGACCAAGGGCAAGTAGCACATACAGTGTGCATATGCTGAACAAAGGTAGGATTCATGTCCTGGGCAGGATGAAGCAAGGTAGCATGAGATTTCATCACTCTACTCAGAACTGAATGCAATTTAAATGAGTTGTTTATTTCTAGGATTTTTTAATTTAATATTTTTCAGATCACAGTTGACCACAGGTAACTGAAAACGTGGGCAAAACTGCAGCTAAGGGGCAGCTACTGCACTAAACATGCAGTCACATGGTGCTGAGAGCTGTCGGCATCGGGCACAGGCAGAGTGGGGGACCTCCCTGAGTACATCCTGCAATCATTTGAGATCTCAGATAAGCCATGCCCTATGAGTAAGGGACCTTGCCCTAAATTAGAGGTTATACCTAAGGACAAAATATAAAACCTGAAATAGATCCTCCCTAACAAAAAATAAAAGCAAACCTAATGGGAACAATTAGAACCACCAGAAATTTAACTGCCTACCAGAACTAAAGCAAAAATATGTCAAGGAGGGCAACATAATCCAGGCGTCTTACAAAAACAAAAAAAAACAAAAAAAAACACAAAAAACAACTATTTACAGTGATTGCTATAGAATCAAAGTTACTACACTTGTGCAAACATCAGAAAAATGTGATTTGTAATTGGAGAAAAAATAAAAACAGTGACAAGAAACAAATCATGGAAGAGTCAAAGACATAAAACAGCTATTATAATTATATTCAAGAACTTAAAGGAAAGATGAACAATTGATTGAGAAGACAGTGAATATCAGAAGAGAAATGCAAATTGTTTTTTTAAAAGAGGAAACTCTAAAACTGAAAAGTAAAATTTCTGAAATGAAATAAAAATATAACTGCATAGGCCCAATATCAGACTGAACACTAAAGGGCAAAAGATGCGTATAATTGAGGATAAATCACTAGATACTGTCAATTCTTAATAATAGAGAAAAATTAAGTTTGAAAAAAGTAAACAGAGACTCACTGACCTATAGAAAAACATCAAGGAGTCTAACATAGCTGAAACTAGACTCCCAAAAGAAGAGAAGCGAGAGAAAAAATAGACATGAGGTAGAGAGATAATGAAAATGATAGAGGTGGAGGAGGGAGGAGGAAAGGATTTTAAGAAATAATGGTGAAAATTTCTCCAACCGCACTTAGCACCTTATAACCATACTGCTGACAACCTAAAATAGAGATAAATTTTTAAAGCAAAGAAAAATGATGAATTATGTACAATTGTTCAGATTATAGTAATTCATGTCAGGAAGAACGCAGGTCAAGAGGAAATGGCACAATATCTTTAAAATACCGCATAAAACAAGCATTTAACCCCAAATTCTGACTATAGCGAAATTACCTTTAAAAATAAAAGTAAAATAAAGAGATTGTCAGATAATTGAGAGCTGAAGGAATTCTTCACCAGCAGGTTTGCACTGCAAAAGGAATCGTGCTCTCTGATCAGGGGAACAGGCAGCCTGCCCTGGCCCTGAGGGAGGGAGCCCGTGGAATAAACACCCTGACTTCACTCTCCTCCTCTTCAGACTTGTCAGCACTTCCTGTGGTCTGAAACTAGCCCAAGCTTCTAAACTGTTCTTTGTCACTGTATGACCTGCTACCCATCTTTTGTAAACAGTCCCTCATCAAATTCTCCTTGTATTGTGTATTTTCGGTATATTACTCGCTTCTTGATAGACTCCTAATTGATACAGCTTGTAAGATAATAAGACTTAACCCAAAGCCAGGAATAATTTCTAAAGTAATATTTCTGGGTTGCCCTCATGAAGAAATATTAAATAATAAACAATTATAACAAACACTTTTTAAATCAGAAGCAGCAGATAAGAGGAGTGAGAGCAGAAGAATGGCAGGGATTGGCTTGGAAGGCAGTGTGTTGCAGAGGAACAGTTCTCTAATGTGGCCTTACTTACCCCTCCTGTTCCAGCAGGAAGGGTGTTTGCGATGAAAAGCACGCCCTGTGCCTCTGCGCTTTGGTATCTGTTCCACTCATCAATTATTAATAAGTTTCCTACTGAGAACTGATCTTTCGAAAATTAACTCTTTATCTTGCTAAATAGGATTACCTAGGCAACTCTTCTTTTTCTCGTAGCTCTGGAGACCAACCTTGGATACTACAAGAGACAGGAAAACCCAAACTGTTTTTCCACCCTCACACTCATCTCTGCACACTTCTGACACTAGATGTGGGTGGAGTGTGGTTCCACACACACCAAACAATTCTCTAGCAGACACCAGCTGGGTGTCCTACAATTCAACTCAATTCGGACACTGTTTTAGAGTCAGATAACACGGGCTAAAAGCTTAGTCCCACAAGACTGCCCTCCATTCAGATGTCAATAGGAAGCCCCAGGTTGTGACCTGTGCTTCTGACCAATCAGCTATAAATTGGGGCTCTGGCTGGGCACGGTGGCTCACACCTCTAATTCTAGCACTTTCGAAGGCCAACACAGGAAGATGGCTTGAGGCCTGGAGTTTGAACTGACCAACCTGGGCAAAATAGTGAGACCTTGTCTCTACGAAAAAAAAAAAAATTAGCCAGGTGTGTTGGCATGCACTTGTAGTCCCAACTACTCAGGAGGCTGGGGCAGGAGAATTGCTTGAGCCCAGGAGTTTGAAGTTACAGTGAGCTATGATGACACCACAGCACTCCAGCCTGGGTGACAGAGTGAGAGCCTGTCTCCAAAAACAAACAAACAAATAACAAAAACTGGAGTTCCCACAACCACCTCCTCGGATTCAGTAATTTGCTACGACAGCTCACAGAACTCAGGGAAATACTTAATGTACCCATTTATTATAAAGGCTATTACAGAAGACACAGAGAAAAGAGATGCAGAGGGATGCCGACGGCAGGGACAGGGGAAGGCGGGTGGAGCTTCCATGCCTTGTCCAGGACACACCACCCAGCCCCACCTCCTTGGGTCCAGCAGCCTGGAAGTGCCTCAAAGCCCACAGGGATTTTTGTGGAGGTTTCATCACGTAGGCACGACTGATTATTAACTCAACCTCCAGTCCCTCTCCCCTCTACAGAGGATGACAGGGGTGGCTGAAGGTTCCAGTCATGGCTCGGTCTTTCTGGTGTCCAGCTCCCATCCAGAAGCCCGCCAAATGTCACGTCATTGGAACAAAGACACTGTTATCACACAGGGAATTCCAAGAAATTGGGAGCTCTGTGTCAGGAACCCAAATCAAAGAACAAATATTAGAACAGAATAGGTACCTTCTACTACCACTCAGAAAATGATAAGAGTTTTAAGAACACTATGCCAGGAACTGGAAGCAGAGACCAAATATGTCTTTCTTATTATACCACAATGTCACAGATACTATATGTGTATGGAAAACATCACATTAACTCAAGAAGTTAGAAATGTAACAGCAGTAAAATCCCAAGAAAAATAAAAGAGACAAGAAAGACAAAAACAGAAATTAATGAATGAGAAAATAGGAAAAATCAGAATTGAAAAATAAATTCAAGACAGTCTTTGAAACACGCATATGAATAATAAATACTATTTTGCTTAAGTTAAAAAAATATAAAATAAATACATAAAAAAGTAAAGTCATGAAAGAGACCATAATTAAAGATACAGAGGATATATAAGGAATTGCTTTAAGTAGATTCATATAAATTGAAGACATGGGTGAAATAAATATTTTTAAATGTAATTTATCAACAAAAGATCCCAAAAGAGAAAACCTGAATATACCAAAATACTCCATTGATAAATTTTAGGAAGACAGTAGAGAAGCTGGTAGGAAAAATACAATTATAAGCTATTAATATTATTTAATTGGAGTAAAAGAAAGGCAATTAGAAATTCTAGGAGAAAGACAAAAAAGGCTGTACTTGAAGGTCATGTTAATAAAATGAAAAAAAAAGATTTTCTTGACATTGAGATTTTCAACATTCTCATTTGTATGACACGAGTTTAAAACACAGTATTGCATTCATAAATCTGCAGGTTTAATTGGCTCACCTCTGAATAATTGTTTGAAATTAACATATTCCAAATTCTATTTATTGGCCTTCAGTTTTCAAGATCTAAGGGAAAATATGAAACCCTTAGATATAAAAAATACTTTGAAAGAATAAGAGAATAAAAATAAGTATTGATAAATTGATGAATGCACACAGGTGCAAATTTCTTCTTCCTACATGCTGGGAATTAAAGATAGTATCTAATATAAATGGCTTCAGAAATAAAATTTAATAAAAATTAATAAAATATTGGATTACTTGATTAAATTAAGTAATAAAAGAACTGATTTTTTAAATTAACACTTGGGAAGAGGATATGGGGAGGAAAAGGGCATGCAAATGAGCTAAGTGCTTAGTTTTCTATATCTAGAATTAATGGATATTATTAAAACTGGATAAATCAAGAAATACAGATAAGTGCTTATTTTTTTAGAATGATGTTTCAATGTAGTAACTCTCAGGGTAGGGGCTTAGGGATAAGAGTACAGGGTGGTAAAATTACATGTCTTTTTATGACATGTTCTATACATTTCATTTTATTGCCATATGTAAATTTTAAATATATTGAAAATATTTTGAAAAGGACTAACTACAGGAAAAGAATTTAAAACCAATGAGAAAAATATCAACTATCCAATAGAAAGATGGACAAGCAGATTGCATTGCAGACCACAAATGTCTCATAACCCATGGTTAATATGCTCAGCATTGTTCATAATTAAAGGAGTGTAAATGTCTCATGTACCCAGATGACTACTATGGTTTAAATGCAGGCCTTGCTCCAAAATGCATATGTTGAAAACCTAATCACCAAGGTATTGGCATGAGGAGGTGGGGCTTTATAGGGGGGGTGATTAGGTTATAAGGGCTCTGCCCCTTGTGGATGTGATTGGTGCCCTTACATCAATAGAAAAGGCTTCAGAAAGTTGCCTGGTTCTTTTGCCCTTCAGCCCCTCCTGCCGTGCAAGGACAACTAGATGCACCATCTATGCATAACAGGTCTTTACCAGACACCAAATCTGCTGGCACCTTGACCTTGGACTTCACAGCCTCCAGAACTGTAAGAAATAAATTTCTATTGTTTATAAAGTACCCAGTCTCGGGTATTTTATTAAAGTAGTGCAAATGGACCAAGACTATGGCACAGATTTTTAAAATACATATTAGTTGTCAAATATAACAGCATTGGTTAGCAACGTAAAGTTATTTTGACAAACCTGCAAAAAAATAATAATTCTCATACACCAATATCAGTGCATATTTTGGGAAGACAATTTTTGTCAGACTTTAAAATATGCATATTACTTAGCAATTCCACAATTTGGGGAGTATGTATAAAGATAAATGTACGAAGTTCATTATGGTATTGTTTGTAAATTAAAAAAAATAAAATAAAAGAAGTAAAAGAACACAGAAATAGGGGGAAACGAACCTAAGTGTGATCTTCAACAAGGGACAGGTTTAAAAAAGTTCAGTATATTCACACAACAGCGTACTGTACTAGCACTAAAAATGACCAAGAAAACCACAATGGGATAGCACAAAAAGCCCACAAAACGTCGTTAAATGAAAAATTTTCCATAAAGTTATGTATAAAGTGAATCTATTTGTGTAAAAAAATTCTGGAAAAAATATATAAATAAATATATATGATGTTTATATATATATTTGTGTAAATATATTGAAAATCTATTGGAATAAGGTGATAAGGGAATACTCTTCATATTACCAATAAGTGTAACTATAGGGAAAATGAGGAGGAGGCAATTTTATTTTTTACTGCAAATAATTTTCTATTTTTATTTTTTTCCAATGACATTTATTACATTATTACATTGAAACATGTTTTTTAAATCTCAGTAAAGAGCTGTGAAACACAAAACTAAGCAAATTCTGTACGATCAGTATCGTTTGGCAGCACCGCCTCCCCCCACCATCCGGCACAATGTCAGGCAGGGAGCAAATGTTCAAGCAATATTCTCTGTTAAGAAGATAAATGAATAAAGGAGGGGTTGAAACCTGAAGTATGCAACCATGTGTCTATTTTTCTGCCATATTAAAGCCATTATACTGTTACTGAATTTGAGAAAAGCCAATTCACAAATAAAATAAAAACCTATTTATCTATTATTTATGTTTTAAAGAAAGCATAGCTCTCGAATTCAAGCTTTTGTGTGTTCATTTTTAAAAATGTTTTTGATCCTGTCCCAGTTCCCCCATCCACAAACCCAAGTTATATGTACACTTAGAATCCCTGAGAAATAGGGCCCTGATTTAACGAAAGCCTTTTAGGAATTGTTTACAAAGAGGTAATTCAGGAGACAGAACAGCATTCAAGAAAAATTGGTCCATTTTCATTTTAGAAGTATAGAGACTAGAAAGAATATGTGGCCAGTAACACATCCGGCCTCTGCAGTATTCATTGTTTTTTGTTTTCTTTTGTTTTTGCAGGAGGCACTTGCAATTCCGTAGATGGAAATAAACATAATATAGAGTCGCCCTGGCTTCAGTGTCCACGAAAATCAGGAAACGACACGCTCATTTTGACAACAAACCGCAGAGGAAGCCAACAAGTGACTTGTTTGTTTGGTCTGACACATGACTGTGATTAGCTGTCACGGCCCCCATTGGGCACCAGACATGTTCCTTCCTTACCTGTACACAGAATCAGGATATGTCCCGAAGTTCGGCCAAGGACATTTGGGCTCGGGTAAGACAGACTCCGCAGAACACACGTTGTACATGAGCAAGGAAGCCACGAGGGGAGGGGAAAGGAGAGAACACAGCACAGGACTCCGACATGCATTTGCTCATGACAAATTACATCAGCTGCGAATATTCATATGCAGCTCAGCTGGGGAAAGGCGAGAATATGCCCATGGAAGACATGAACCTTCTACAATACAAGTAGCTTCAGGTAAGCAATACAGCCAAGTGCCAAGTGAGAGAAGGGGGGGAAAATGTAAAAGGAATGAAATCTTGAGTGCCTTAGAAGAACTCTTAGACTGTTCATGCCACGTAACAGAGAGAGGGAAGGAGAGAACAGTGCTCAGAGGAGTCCTTTGCAGAGACTTTGCTAATAGGCCTCTAGACATGTATTCAAATAGGTGTTTCAAAGCACCTGATTGTGCCTCAGTCTTTTTACCTGTAAGAAGGGCATCAACATATTTCCTTTTAAAATGGAAACCCTGTTGATTATAGTTTTTTCCCATCCATTGGCTAAGCCACATGGTAAAAGGAAAAGTGGGTAATTATATTAACATTGTGGCTCTATCTTTCCATACTTCTAAAAGGAGGAAAATTATTGTCATCCTAGGAAGTGGTTCAAGAAGAAAAGAAAGAGAGGCTATGGGGCAAATGGCAATTACTTGAGCCTGGAGCAAGATGATGTCTCATTTATGTCAGAGGATGAAATATTTGTACTAGACAATAATAGCAAAAAATTCAATCAGAAAAGGGACATCTTTGACATTAGTAACTGGTCTAACAGACTTTTTCTGAATTGACTTGAATGACCATATGCTACAGTGTTGGGCATCAAGTCAACTCCTCTTTGGATACATAAAACTCAGTGAGGAGCATTGTTTAAGTGCGGATCAACCTGATAACATAGGTGCTACTTGTACAGTTAGTACCATGAGGACTACATATTGCCATAAGTTCAAAAATATGATTTTTTGACATATCACAGGTAAGGACTGGCTGTCGGGCGACAGTGGGCAGGAGAGAGACCAGAACACGCATCTCCTGCCCCTGCCTGGTGGTGTCCATGGCACCCACTCAAGGGATCAACAACAACACAAAATGGAGCCCCTCTTAGCTTTATCATGTCTGCAGGGTGAACTCCCAAACCTAGGCTCATCTTCCCCATGCCAGCTAGTGTGTGTGACTGGAAAATATTCTAAGATGTTAGCTTTTGCTTTCCTCTCTGAATTTTTCCTTTCCCCTAGTTAATCTAAGAGCTGCCTCTGTGTTTCAATGCCTCAGGGAGAGATGTGACCGAGCAGAAATGAAAGCAGCCTGCAAGACTTCCTGAATTGTGTCTTCAAAAGCCTGAGCTCAGTGAGGAGGAGAGAGTTTGAAGGTTTTGAGCAAAGCAGATGAGCGAGAGGAGTTTTGCCCTTCATCTAAAAGACAAGACTCCCCTGCCAGAGGGGACTCTGTCCCTCTCAGTGGCAGTACTCCAGAACTGACCTCCAGCTGTCTGCAGGAGGGTGAGTCAATGGCCACTGGGAGTTCCTGCCTTGAAGAACATTCCTGTGTGCTGAGAGTGGCGAGGAGCAGCAAAGGGCCCCGGGCCCGAAGGGTCACATTGCCAGGGACAACAGAACAGAGCAGCAATGAAATAAGCACCGTCACCCCTCTCCACACCCCTGATGCCTTGATGCTCCATGCTTTAGCATCGATGGTTCTGGAACTTTGACATGGCCCCAGTGGGAGAGGTGACCAAGACTCCCTCCTTGACCAAACTCCAGTCAGGTCTCCCTGATCCCCCTTCTCTGCTAGACCTCAGCTTTAGCCTGTAAAACTACAGACACTCAACACACATGATTTTGTCCATAGCCCCTGACACACACGCACGTGCACACACACACACACACACACACACACGTGTGTACCCAGAGACACTTAAACAGTAGCATAGTCTCTAACAACTCAGGGCAGTGTCCCTGGGGCGACAACTCAGCTCTTCTGAATTCCCGCCTGGGAAAGCTCAAGGCTGCCAAGAGACATTACCATTTATTCCAAGCAACACCCAAAGATGTGTTGGTGTTGTCTGCCTCTCTCCCAGCCTCTATGGGAGGGCAGGAGGAGAACTTCTGTAAGTGCCAGTTAGCAACCCTGGGACGCCTAATTACATCGACAAACCTCTGATTCCTGCTTTTTGTGAATTTCTACTTCCTTCCCTCTACCAAAGACCCTGCTGTTTTCTTCTCCCTACTCTCTCTCATTCTCCCTTTAAAACACTCACTCGCCTCTGCACAAAGTTGAGCTCAATTCACAGTAGGCTCTCTTCCCTATTTTAATAGTTATTACTGATTAAAATCTGCCCTTACCACTTTACCCTCTGGCTTTGATTATCATTGACGGATGTGACCCCAAGAATTAATGAGGTGAAGTAGACCCAATAACCCAGTAATCCCAATTACCCAGCCAGATGAAGAAAGTCAGATTTGAAATTGAGTTGATTTTCAGAAAATGAGTGCATGTGCTATTGTTTGGCACAGCTGCTCCTGTGGACCCAGGTTTCTTACTATAACCCCCAATGGATATAGTAAGACAATGAGCACTGATGTATGTCACTGTTCAGCTTGTGGCAATGCAATTAAGAAGACAATTTAATTGGGAGAATTTATACTTCGTGAAGCAAAGGAAAGTCAAAGATGATTTCTATAGGAGCTGTACCACTGGTCCCCAGCATAGCTGATAAACAATGACAGCATGAATCCCCCATGTATGATGACAGAGAAGTTAATGTTCTGTTAAATTGGCATGTGCACGCTCCCTTCGGAGAAAACTTTCATTCTAATTAGTGGGGTAATGCCATTAATCTGAACCCATTACAGATTCTAGGGTAAGAGATACTTTGTTATTGTTTAGTATTCTTATTTAAAAGATAAATATTGTATTTTGATGGTGGTAAAATTGTTTGATAATTATATTTAATTCCACAGGGCTTTTAAACCACATGAACAAGGCTAAAGCACATATTTAAATGTATATTTTATTAAATCTTAAGTAAAATCTTGTACTATTAGGAGGGCTGCTTAGGAAACTCTTTTAGAATATTCTCAACACTCTTGCTCTGCAGAAAGGACCTCTCAGGTCCTTCAAGGCTAACAAGAAAATGAGGATTTGCTTCTGTTCACTAGTGTAATCTTCATTGGTGGGATGCAGAGAAAAGGGAACTCTTACACATTGTTGGTGGGAATGTGAATTAGTACAGCCTCTGTGGAAAACAGTATGGAGATTTCTCAAAGAACTGAAAGTAGAGCTACCGTTCAATCCAACAATCCCACTACTGGGTATATACCCAAAGCAAAAGAAGTCATTATGTTAAAAAGATACCTGCACTCGTATATTTATTGCAGCACTATTCACAACAGCAGAGATATGGAATCAACCTGAGTGTCCAACAACAGAGGATGATATATATAAAAAAAAATACACACACACACACACACAATGGAATACTATTCAGCCATAAAAAAGAATGAAATGTCTTTTGCAGCAACATGGATGAACTGGAGGCCATTATCTTGAGTGAAATAACTCAGAAGCAGGAAGTCAAATACCGTGTGTTCTCACTCATAAGTAGGAGCTAAACAATGTGTACACGTGGACACAAAGTGAAAAATGACAGACACTGGAGAGTCAGAAGGATGGGGGTGGGGAGGGGAGTGACTAATGAGAAATTACTTAATGGATACAATGGACACTATTCTAGTGATGGTTACATTAAAAGCCCAGAATTCACCTGCTTCACAATATATCTGTGTGATAAAACTGCACTTATACCCCTTAAACCTATTACTAATTAATCAATTCTGTGGTCATTTTGTCCAGCACATAGGAGAAAATTTTAGAACAGGTAACAGATGCAGTGTAATGACAATATGAAATTTGGTTTTAAAAGGGTAAACTGGTTCAATTTCATCCCTTAAAATCCCACTTTTCTCACACATACATTCTAGCTTTCCTAAATAATCCAAGAGAATGCCTTTTTAATTTTAAAATGCTATCCTTTCCGGGTCAGTGGAAGGATTTGGATGGTTCTGAGACACAGAATGTAAGAATCGGGTCTGTTCATCTGTTCTGTCTTTTACAAAGAGGATTAAGAGATATTGGTTTGGTCCTTGTACTTTTCTTTATGCTTCGGAACCAAATTCAGCCCGGGCTTACTGTGTTTGATCAATACAGACCTTAAAAAAATGATTCGACATTCAAATAGTGTGGTATTTTATTTTTAAAATCCATATTTATGACTGAAAAAAATCACAAGATCCAGCAAAGGGAAGTAGCAGCCCATTCCTTAGCTGGGACATGTGACCTCTAATTGACCACAGGCTACCATACTTCCTAATGCTTTCCAGCCTGCCATTAACCTCTCCCCCATCACTGCTGGGGAGGTTGCCCTTCTATGGTAATGTCTGCCCCCAAGGACAGGCGGGCACTCAGGAGCTACTTTCTCCCTATAACCAGACTCTGCTTTAGTTTACTTGATAGTCCCACCATAGATACTAAAAAAGTATCTGTCTAGCTGCCTTAAAAAAATGAGATACACATGAGGAGAGAGTTATTTAGAAATTATTTTTGAGCTGTAGGTTGGCTTAGCTCTCCTGGAATGTCTAATTTAGCTCAGGAAGTGCCTCCAACATTTTTAAGAATATCAAGGGCAGAAAAGCTCAACTCGGCCATTTCCAGGGCTCTATGTATCCCCTCAGGCTCCTTCCAGGGATAAGGGAGCCCTCACTGTATACCATTAGGGCCCCAAGAGGCCTGTTGTCCTGCCAGGAAGTTACCGCTTATTCCCTGGCAGGTAAGAGGTCACACTTGGAGTACTTGTAGGATTTTCAGAATCCTAAAGAACTGTGGGATGGTATGCCCCTCAAATCTGTAGCACATGAACAAGGAAGGTGGATATGAGCAGAGTTTGCAGTTCTAAAGGCCTTAATTGAAAAATGACTCTGCACTTTCAGTTGAGTAACCTTGGGCACCTCCTTTTTTAACATTGCTTTAAATTCTTTTTGAAGGGGAGTGGAGGGGTGAGAGAGACAAATAAACAAATCAGTAAGCTTTCTAAGCCTCAGTTTCCCCAAATCAATAAAATAATAATACACATATTGCAGAATTCTTATGAATTCAAGTACAACTGTACATAATGTGTCTAAAACAGAACCTGATATCACAACTCAATAAATTATTTTTTCTTTATGTTATTTGTTTTGTTTTAACTCATGAATTCCATAACTTATTTTTTATTTTTTATTTTTTTTGAGATAGAGTCTCACTCTGGTGCTGGGGCTAGAGTGCCATGGTGGCATTAGCCTAGCTCACAGCAACCTCAAACTCCTGGGCTCAAACATTCCTTCTGCCTCAGCCTCCCAAGTAGCTGGGACTACAGGCATGTGCCACCAGGCCAGGCTAATTTTTTATATATATTTTTAGTTGGCCAATTAATTTGTTTCTATTTTCAGTAGAGACGGGGTCTTGCTTTTGCTCAGGCTGGTTTCGAACTCCTGACCTTGAGCGATCTGCCCACCTCGGCCTCCCAGAGTGCTAGGATTACAGAAGTGAATTCCATAACTTCTTGAGGTCCTGTCCAAGCTCCTGGCTTACTAGCACTCTGGGTCAGAAGAAGTCTGACCTTCTACCTCTTTTCTTCCTTATATAAATTGAGAATCATTCATTTAACAGGTGAATTTATGGCACTCACTATACCAAAAGCACAGTTGGGAATATAACATTGGGTGTAGAAGGACAATGAGACAGGTATCTGTAATAAACACACTGATTCCTTGCTTAAAATCTTTAATTCATTTTTGAAAACTTGGTAACTAAATGAAAGTCCTTTTTTAAAAAAGTCTTATTAAATTATATAGGAAAAACAATAATATGATCCATCCTAACATATTTCCAAATAATTATCACAGATAGAAAATAGACCAATGAAGAGTGAATGCAGAGTTATATAACTAACGACCATGTAGAAGTAAATAAAAACAACTCATAAATAAAATGCTTTATTTGTGGATTTATTAGGCTCACCAAATAACACACACCAAGAAAAAGAGAGAGAGAGTTAGTTTGTGACAGAAAAGTTATTTTTGTGGAAGTTATTTTTCCTCCTACATCATTTTTAGCTCCAATTTTTCAAATTTTGTGGAGCTCAGGGTCACATGGCCCAAAAAATACCCTTGAAAATAAAGTTATAATATTAGAAAAACTGAAAAGTACTTCAAAACATATGGAAATATTGCATGTAAACAGAAGGCCAAACTGTCTCCAAAGATGCTCTTTCTGTCCTTCTCACTTAGTGTATACAGGGAAAGCAGAATGTGTGCTCCATGTGGTATGTGATTGAAAGTTGTTCCATGTGATATTCTCCGACTAGAGAATAGACTAGAAACTGTTGTGTTTCTAGCATTTGTCTGAAACTGTCATGTCTAATTATTAATTTTAGCATGTGTTTGTTTTGTTAGTTTTGGGATAAAAAGTCATCATACCATAAAAAGAAGTTGTCTGCAAAGTGGCGTCCCTGTGTAGGAGTCACTGTGGCCAACAATGAACTGAAGAGACATGGGAGGAAGGTCTGCAGAGCAGCAGCAACAGGAACGCACTGTCAGGGGCTGCACCCCCCTGGCCATCTTACCCTCCATGACTGAACCAGGGAAAGCAGTCCTGCCAGGGCTCATGAGGTCTGGGGGCTTCCCCTTGTCCAGCATCAACACCCTCATAATGGGAGGCAGACTCTAATTCTGCCATGATTGGAAGAGAAGCAAGAGTCTCTGGGGTTAGGGCTGAGGAAGACCTTGAAAGCCAGAACACCAAATGGTGCCAGGTGGCAAAAACTAGGGAGACCCAGGCTCTTCAAAAGAAAAAATGAAACCCTTGCAAGAAGAGAAATTCCCTAAAGAAGAAAATATCAAATTTCCTTACTGAGGCTAGAGAGAAGAATGCAGGCTACCCTACAGGTGCTCATGCCTGAGGGCCACCTCCCTCGCCCCACCTGCTGAGTTATCCCCAGACAGACATTCTCTACCCTTGACACACAACATTTTCTGTTCCTGAAGAGAAAGAACACTGTGGTCATCTCAGTGTTCTGGAACATTCTGGGAGCAGTTTAGGGCTTTCATTCAGTATGGAGTTTCTCTTCCCATGAGAAGATCTTGCCATGGGGGATGGGAAGAAACTATTGGACATCTCATACAGGTGCATACTCTGCTAATTGACTTTACATTTAATCAACAGAACCATCTTCCCAGGAGGTCTTATTCTCCCCCATTATGTATTAATAGGTTAAAAAGAGAAGTCTTAGAGAAGATTAGGTGATGGAGCCCATTAGAAATCCATGCTTTCTGTACCAAACCACACAGACCTAAGCCCTGCACATGCATGTGCCTTCCAGTCCCAAGATGTCTCAGTAGGGGTGTTTCAGGGGTCTTCTGGAAATGTACCTAATAGCTGATTCTTCCATTATTCTTCCACCATTGAACCTGACTGGGAGGAAAAGGCAAAGCAAAGGATGAGAGAGCGGAGCAGGTCAGGGATGTTAGGTATGGAATACAAAAGAAAGGAAAGGAGTGAGCAAGGCACATTGTCCCCCACCTGGTCACGTAGGAGAGAAGATTGTAGAAATAGCTCAGTTCTAGTAAGCGCAGATAGCACACAGGATTTTTCCCCATTGAACTTGGGAGGGAAAGAGCCACACCTCCAGACATACTGTTGGAGTGCAAACGTGTCTTCATCAACACAGAACTGAGAGCCTCACACACCCAGGACAGGCCAAAGAATGTCCAAACGAGAAGGTTGTGATGAGATAAGTTGTGATCTTCCACAGTTGACCGTTTTGTCCTTTTGTAAAAAATATAATCTAATTTTACTACCCTAGGTATTATACTTACTGTTTTTGACATTTTTACAGCAGGTTTTATGTGGTTATCTGCTTATTTATAATATACACATGGATAATTCACTCCTTGAATTCATCTACATTCCTTAAAAAGCCACATGTACTATTATTACATTAGTCATCAGAGTTTTTCATGGTTGATAAAGCCATAAACAATGATGAGGTCTGATGAGGTGGAATCACCCCTGGCACAATTTTCTCAAATGTTTCTTAGTAAAGCACATTTGCACAGATATAGATTGTGGTTACAGACTTACAGCAAAACAACATTGCAACTTTGTTTTAATTTTCTAGAGAATTCCATAATCTTTTGCCTAGGTGACTACATATCCCTACCTAGTTCTGGAGATTAAAATTTTCCAAATTCAATCTATCTACCTCAAAGTGGATAAATGCATATTAAAAAATAAATAGAAAAATTGCACAAGTCATTACAGTTTTCTAAAGCTGCTGTGAGTAGAACAGGTATAGGACATGTACAATAACAGCCTGGTGCCCCATGTCCCTGTGTTGGTTCGGGAGAGTGTTTGCAGGGATCTACTGGGAGACCCACCTCCTGGCAGAGGCACACCCTATTGGGGGGCCTTGGCAGAAGCTTAGTCCAGCTACTGATCTATCCAAAACATCCTAATTTCATTTTTGCCCTTTCGAGCAATACCTTTAATTAGGTATTTTATAGGCAAGAGTTGACCACATCTTTTAAAAGTATAGAAGACTAAATCTAAAACTTGTGTTGCGTGAGCCCTTGGGGAGAACATTCGGACCATTATTTTGTCCTTATCACATGCCAGCTGTCAGATGCTAAGGCTGGGAGACACTCTCCAAGAAAGTGGGAGAGAAGTGAAGCGGGGGGGGGGGGGGGGGGGGGGGGGGGGGGGGGGGGTGGATCGTGGGCAAAGGAAACCAAACCAAGTGTCATCTTGGCACATAGGCTGCAGCCAATCCTATGGGAGTGGGGAAGCGGTTGACATGGAAACAAGAGGAAAAATAAAATTCTATCTTTTGCAGACCAGTAAAGGCTAAAATCTTGTAATAGAGTCATCTATCTCCTGGAGGCCTGTGTATAGCAGATGGTTTAGCTGAAAGGAGGTGATGAAGAAGCAAAACTAATGATGGAGACACAAGAACCAGTACTTTGCCTTTGTCTCTGTCTCCTGTAAGGTCCACAGAGGACAGTACCAAATCCCTGAGAAAAGGGCTCAAATGATGCATCTATTGAAGTGAGAAGACTCTTCTCCCACAAGGTCGTCTATTTGTTACTCATGACTTACGAACTTAGAGTTGACTGGTTTAAGTTCAAATATATGGTGAATCCCTTATTTGAAGGCACACTAATTGGTCAGTATTCATGCTGGAAAATTTTTTCATTTCATTTTTTTCTTAGTAATTAATTTTTTATTGTCATAAAATATACAAACATAAAAATTACATTTTTTATCATTTGTAAGTGTACAGTCCAGGAGCATTAAGTACATTCATACCACTGTGCAGCCATCAAAACCACCCATGTCCAGAACTTTCCATATTCCCAAACTGGACTTCTATTCTCACTACACCCCACTGTTCTCTGCCTCCAGCCCCTGGAAACCACCATTTCATTTTCTGTCTCATGAGTTTTACTACCCTATATACTTTATATAAATGAAAGCATACAGTGTTTGTAGATTTTTTGGGGAAAATCTGTCTTATTTCACTCAATATAATAATGTCTTCACGGTTCTTTCATGTTGTAGCATGTATCAAATTTCGTTTCTTTATAAAGCTGAATAATAGAAATATTCCTATTCCTACCCAAATCTAGCTCTCCCACTAACCTGTTCTGTGACTTTGAAAAGGACATTAAATCTCTCTAGGCCTCTGTTTCCTCATCTGAAAAATGGAGAAAATAAATTACCTACCTCACTAGGCCTTTGTGAGGATTAAATTATTAATAATTTAATAATAATTATTATAATATTTATAATTTATAAATACAGTTATAATATTTATAATTTATAGGTATATTTATAATTTTATAATTTATAATGTTATACAATTTATAATTATAACATACTAAGTTATAATAATTAATAATTTAATGAAAATTAATGATTAATCATATTTATACCCCTGTAAAGAGCTAGCACAATACCTGAAACAGATAAGGACTCCTCAGGAAGTAACATTTATTGTTGATGCTATTGTTATTGTTGTTACCATTATTATTATAAGCTTAGAAGTTATTACAAGTTTTTTAAAGTAAGACTATATATTATATAGCACTGTATCATCATGCAAACTGTTTTAGGAAAACCATTGGCTTCCTAAATGATAAAATGTAGCTGGGCATTTAGAACACCACATAAATTGATACACTTTCGAGCCTAGATGTTTCCCTGAGAAATGGTGAGAATATTAGATGATCATGAACAAAGTTAAATAAGAGTTCCACCAAACACCCATCAGTATGCAAAGAACTAAACTGCCTGAAAGAGCTGAAGAACTAAAATGAAATATTTCTTGTGCCTGAGTAAAGCCAGGTGTAGTGAAATAAAAGTAGGATAAGAAAAGATTGTACATGTCTGCCTCCGTCTTTGTATCATGAGGCAATTGGGTGTATTCATGATAGGAATTTTTTTCTCTAGCCAAAACCAAGCTGGTAATTACAAGTGCCCGAAACCACAATCTGGACACAGTCTGTGACACAAGCTGGACACAGCCAGGTCTGAGATCAGACTTGGAAAGGCCCCTTTTCTCCTTCTGAAAAATGTCTGCGCTGATCCGAGTAAGCCAACGGGGAGAACACCACCACATTCCCTGGCCATGCATGGGGTCTCCCAGACCAGCGGGGCCAAGTGAGTCCCTGATCACATTGTTTCAGGAGATCAAAGAGGGCACTTTCTGGTTCCTTCTTCATAGGAACTATATGAAATAGAGAAGAAAGCCAAACCAAAGCAAACAAACAAAAATGCCAGTAAGCCTTTCTGAGGGAGACTACACAGAAGCTCAGTTAAAGCTTTCATACACATAGACATGCATTTTTCTTCTTGAAAATGAATCTATATGTCTACTTTATCTGTATTTGTACCCCCAATTGTGTATCCTTTTCCTTTGCTATAGATAATTTGATGGTATCTTGGTCTATTTGGGCTGTTATAACAAAAATGCAATAAACGGGATGGCTTACACAACACACACTTATTTCTCATAGTTGTGGAGGCCAGAAAGTCCAAGATGAAGAAGATACAGGCAGACCCAGTGTCTAACAAGGGCTTCCTGGTTCCTAGACAGCTGTCTTCATGCTGTGTCCACACATGGCAGGAGGATGAGGGAGCTCTCTGGGGTCTCTTTCATAAGGACACTAATCCCATTCATGAGGGATTCATCTTCATAACTTAATTACTTCCATATCAGGAGGCCCTAGGATTTTGACATGTGAGTTTTGGGGAACACAAACATTCCATCCATAACTGGTGGAGTACTGTTTGAAATTATAGCTATATTTATCTAAATCCCATTTTGTGAACAGATCAGGGAGTATCATACCTAGTACCCTGGCCCACAAAAGAGCTTTCCAAATGTTCATATAAAAACTTTCAAGTAAAAAATTCCAAAAATGATTTAGCCACTTTGTTTCAGACAGTATGCAGACTTTTGAGATGAATAATTTGAAGTTTCTATGCTGACAACTTCTCCAACTACCCATCTCATTGTCCCATGGCAGGAGAAGAGGACTCTGAACTAACGATAGTATAATTAGGCAAAGATTCATGCCTCATAGAACACAAGCATTTGTAATTCTTTTGAGCTCTTAAACCACAAGCCAAATTTCCACCCAAACTGGATGGTCAAGAAGGAAGGGTATAGAGTTGACATTTATTGAGCTAATACTCTGTCATGCATTATGTCAAGCAACCTTCATGGAAATTTTGTTATATAAATCAGGGGAGATTACAAGTCAAAGGCATAAAGTAACTTTCTCAAGAGCACAGTCAGTAGCCCCAGGGCTGTCTCCCTCTAAAACCTGTGTGTATGACATTCTACCCTAGAACTTCTTCCCTGTAGCTTTTCTGAATGGCAGATGTAGAAATGTCCCTATTTGTCTCAGACTCTCGGGTAAAAAAACATCACCTTACTAAATATATGACCTCACTCAGCATGCACCAGGAGGGCTGCCAGGGCAGCCGGAACAGTGAGAGTGAGGGCAGTGATATTTCTCTGATCACACCGAAACCTGCTCAGCCGGACATCTCACAGTGGAGAATAACGTCTTGATTTCTGCAAAATAGTCATGGCATAAGACAAAGGCAAATATTTGGGTTAGCACCAGCCATTAATGTGATTCCTGATGGACAGGACCAGCAGACATTGGGAAGAGTTACTTTCATAACCATGTATACAGTGATAGCATGCTGAGAGTCAGTGATATGTAGCTCGATTGTATTTGCCCCCATTTATGCCCATATGAATCCACTGATCTTTTGTTTGGAACTAGTCCAAATCTTGTGGCTACCACATAACTCCTAGAAATCAATCACAAGTTAATATAGATGGGATCCTCCAAAAGACACCTTGGCTTTCCCAACAATCAACTTTGATTCCACCTGCTCCAACAGGTGTGCTCACTGCAAGCACAGAAGACTCCTAAGGACTCAAAGAGCTAGGTAACCTCCCATGCTCCCCCAGGACACAAAGACACCTTAATAGGAATGACTAAATTTGTACATTTTGATATATTGTTCTTTCTGCAAAAGGATCTACCAAAGGTAAATTACTGGACCTCTTTCTTTCTCAAAGTACATGAGGATTGTAGAGAGAGAAAATCTTCTGGCCTTCATTTTGACCCTTTCACCTACTAACTTAACTGGATCTCCTCAATCTCTGAGAAATTTGCTAAACTGTAAAAGTCAATTTCTATGGCAAAATGGCAGGAAAGTGTCAATGTTCTGAGGAACTATGTCTTCTCTGCCACATAAGCTAATTCATCTAATTGATTTCTCCCTGATCAGGTAAGACAGCTTTGTTAACTGCCTCAAACAAACAAACAAATAAACAAAATGCCCACATGGTTTGTACTCATTTCCAACTGATTTGAGACATCAAATTAAAACATACTCAGTGAACACAGTTTAAAGAAATAAGAGATGATGATGATAAAGTAATAAAATGCTTATTCAGAAGAATTTTCCTTTATTGCCATATTGGTTTAATAAGATGAACAGAACTGGATAGTACTCTGATTTTGTAAATGAGAGCTTTAAGAAACAGCAGTAATAATGATTGTGGGATGTTTTTCCCCCTTTCTGGGTTGTGAGTTCTGGGCACTATAATTACTTGCATTTAGCGTTCACCTAAGATTGTCTCAGATGCCTGTGGTTTAGATACCCCCAGTAGGGGTCTCTTCCATTAAACTTAACTCACATCTAAAGCCTGCCAGATTTCAGATGAGTAATAAAAAGCTATCTTTCCTCCATTTCCATGGAAAGCTTTTGAGGGAGGGTCTTAACCAGAACATTCCTCTTTGAAATAATCATTCTAAGACCTGAAGGAGAGGAAATGAAATCCCAAATTGACTTCTTCAACTCCCAGTCCCCTCCTCTTGGTTCATCACAGCAGACTTATATCTTCCCAATTTTTTCCACATGCAACACAAAGAAAATTTACTTTCTATGGGTCTGTAAATAGCCTTTTGTGTTCCCTTGACAGTCACCACTTCCTCTAGGAAGGCCTTTCTGCTCTGCCCAGGTAGAATTAGACAGCCCTCCTCTATACCCTAGCACCAGCCTGAATATATTTCTATCATAACATTTGTTAAACTATTGTATATTAGTTTGTTATAAATTACAAGAAGCTTTTCATTAATATCAAGAAAATGTGCATATACTCTGGGCTTCATCCCTTTGATGATACCATATTCTATTATTTGAGAGTTTAGTTCAAGAGTTTCATAAAATTTATTCTTACCTCATTTAAACTTTTTAAAAATGTTGTACCTTTGGTTGATGGTAAAGATCCCACCAACCTGCTATCAGTAAGGCATAAAATCGAAGGTGCCGCGGTCACTGTATTAGTTTTCTACTGCTGAATAACAAAATATGACAAACTTAGCAACTTGAAACAATAACCGTTTATTATCTCACAGTTCTGTAGGTCAGCATTTCAGGTGGCCTTGGCTGGCTCCTCTGCTCAGAGTCTCACACTCAAGGTGTCAGCCAGTTGCAGTTGTCATCTGGATCTGGATCTCAAGGTCTTCCTCCAAGCTCACCGGTCATTGGCAGAATTTATGTCCTTCTTACCCTTCCCATGTGGCCCCTCCATCTTCACACCAGTAATGGTAGATTGAGTTCTTCTTATGCTTCAAAACTCTCTGCTTGTAAAGGGCTCATAGGATTAGTTTGGCCCACCTGGAAAGTGTCCCTTTCACCATATAATTACGGGAGTAATACCAAAGTCAGGGTCATGGGAGTCATCTTAAAATTCTGCCCACCACGACTACGACTGTGACATTTTTCTATATATCTGCATTCTTCCATCTTTTTTGCCTATAACAAGGAGTTGATTTTCTAAGAGGGATTTTGTTTAAAAGTGAGAAATGCAACCTGGAGTCCTGAAGCAGTTGGAGAATCACTGATTCAAATGGAGTCAGTTCCATGGACTTGACTGACTTCAGAGGAATCGTGCACTAACAAAATGAGCACACACATTTCCACTGGGCGAGTAATAGCTGAGGTGGCCTTGATTTCAGGGGTAGAATGAAATGCCAATGATTCTATTAAAATATTTTATTGTCCCAATAAAGCAAGGTTGTGACCACCATCTGAATTGGAAACTCTTCTATCTTGCTGTCAAAGCACAAATTCAGTAATTCTGTGCAGCCTAGAGTTTCTTAGCTAAATATGATTAAGCTGCTTTCCTGATTATAATGGAGTCAGATTTCAGCTATTTCTCTGTACAAGTTTCTATTTGTTGTTACAAAAGTATACCAACTATAATTATTGTAAAAATATTTTGAATGCTTTCTAGCTTATATATTTAGCTTATGAGTTAACAAAATCTCTAACAAACTAGCCCTGAGAGATGGCTTTATGAACCAGACTTACAGAGAATACAAAGGGACATGAAAGCCATAGAAAGAAAAAGAAAGACACCTCTTAAACACTTACTAGTTCAGAAACATGAATCCTTTTTCAGTTGGAAAAAAGGACTGTGTATTAAGTTATGTTTTTGTCCCCTCCAGACAATGCCTGATTTCATATTTTGAACAGGGTAGATGCTCCAGGAATACTTATTGAATAACGAATGATTGAAGTTTTACTAGAAAATGTCAGTAAAAAACAATTCATAGTGAAAAATTGAAACTAATCTTAGTGCTCAAAAATAGGGAACTGTTTAAAAATGTTTTACAGCCTCCAAAATTATGTTGAGGAAGAATATAATATATAGTGATATAAAAATTGTGATACAAATTATAGATGAAAAATTCAGGTTACTAAACTATGCACAAAATATCCCATGAATTTTATGCACCTATATGTGTATATATATTTGTATACATATGTATATACGCACACATAATTTACTATTTTATATATTTAAAGATATATAGCAGCATGCTTTGTTGGTTATCTCTGGTGGTCAGATTACAGGCTACTTTTATTTACTTCCCTGAGATTTTTCTATAATTCCTGGATTTTATTCCTTTTTGACCAAATTTGGAAAAAAAAATGTTTACTGAAAATAAAAAAAAACTATGTATCAAGTTTGGATTGAAAAGTGGAGCCTTCAGCAGAACATAGTTGAGTCTCTGCCATGGACAGAAAGTCATTTCCTTTCTTTCAGTGGCATTCATACCACTGCCATGCATTTTTCCCAACTGAGATGACACAATGGAAAGACCATTCCTATACCACGCCGCATTGAGCTATAGAAAAGTAGAATGTCCATCAGAGCATCTGCAGAGCAGGAAACCAAGTCACAGAAAATATGACTCATGTAAGATTCTAAGCTTATGTCATTTGCTTATCAGTTACTATACTGCAAATTTATACACGCTGCAATCTCCTCTGTCTGTTCCACAACCTCTCTGAAGAAGAAGGCATTTTTAGCAAATGTCCTTTAAATGGAGAAAGGAAGAAGATCAATTTACCCTGCATTAGTTCAGATTAGATAGTAGCCAGAATCCATGTGCAGAGTGGAAGCTCTTCTCCGGAATTGGGCTCCCTGCTGAACTCAAGTTCAGGGTTGGAGCCCACAGCCCCCACATGACAGGCCGTCAGCAAAGACAACCTCAACATTAGCCTCCAGCAGCCTTTACTTTGCCTTTGTCTTTATCTTCCCTCAAACTCCTATTTTTGCTTCTATTTCTCTGAAACCATTAGAAAAATTCCTTTTGAAACAAGTGGGTGCCTGACTCATTGCCTATTTCCTCTGTTTTCCACCCAACTGGTAAACAATGGGCTCTATTCAAATGCGGACTGTCTGTGTGCTGAGAACCTGCGTGCAGACAAAGCTTCTTGTCACAGGGCAGATTGCCAGTCCCGAGCTCTCTTCTGCTCACCTCCCTGGGCTCTGCTTTATAAGGGCCACTTGACAAAACACAATGCATTCACATGGTCCTGTGACCCCATAGCTCTCTGTCTCCTTTTCCATCCAGCCCCCAAAGGAATATAACCCTAAATCCTCAAGTCAATGTGTTTGAGAACAGCCTTTCAAAAGATACTAGAAAGAATGACAGGAGGTAGCTCAGGCCCCAGTCATAAGGACAACCAGGTTTTCTTTACAATCATATTAATCTATGTCTTAACTCCTCCCAAGTTATTTTATCTGTAGATGGTGGTTGCCAGGGAAGGGAGTCCCGCAAAGTTAGGGACGAGGCAGGTGTGGGAAATACAGAAGGCTAGCCTAAGACAAGGGTGATGGAACGAAGTAGCAGGAGTCAGACTATGGAACAAGAGGACAAAGTTTCAAGTTCGAAAGGAGCAGATAATATAATAAGAACTGAACCTGAATGGTGGAGCAGTTATCAAGGCCCGAGAAAGAGAGAGAAAGAGAGAGAGAGAGAGAGAAAAGAAAGAAGGGAGAACATGCTTGCACGTGCTTGAAGTATACCCCCAGTGGTACATAGAAGTCACAGGAAGAGTTTTGCAAACTGTGTAGATCCTCCCTTCCCAAGAATTTCATGTTTTCCGAAGAACACTGCCAGCTTCTCTCCACCATCTTAAAATGGCTAGGAAAAAAGTGAATGTAAAGAGAAGGTAAGAAAAACAAATAAATATTAAATAATTGTGATATTCCAGTTATATTAGGCCCATTTACTTTTTTGTTTTTTTTTTTTTAAGAAGAGTCTCACTCTGTTGCCCGGATAGAGTGCAGTGGCATCACTGTAGTTCCCTAGTTCCTTGCAACCTCAAACTGCTGTGCTCAAGCCTGTCAGGTAGCTGAGACTATAGGCATGTGCTGCCATACCAGGATAATTTTTTATTATTATTATTTTTAGTAGAGATGGGTCTCACTCTTGATCAGGCTGGTCTCAAACTCCTGACCTCTAGCCATCCTCCCACCTCAGCCTCCCAGAGTTGCTAGCATTACAGGTATGAGCCAATACGCGTGGTTAGGTAAATTTACTTTTTAAAATCACTTCAACAACCATATGAGATCGTGGTTCTTATTCCTATTTTTTTAAATGATGGGAAAACTATAGCCTACAGAGTTTAAATCCCTTGTCCACAGTCACAAAACTGGTAGGGTAGCACTAGATTTGAAATCAAGTGGTGTGACTAAACAAAAGGAGAGAATTCATTCCTTCTTTGACACAAAACTCATTCTCTACTGACATCCAAACACCAAGTCCTCTAGAGTCTCCTTCAATATCACTTAAATCTGTCCTCTTCTATCCAACCCTTCTCTCCCCAACTCACAGCTTGCCAACTTTTCCCCAAAGCCTCCCAATTGGCTTTCTTTCTCTCTGCTGTCTTCCCCTCTCTCTCCCTCTTCCTTCCTTCCTTCTTTCAACATAAATTTGATCAACTCCAGCCTATTTAAAACTCTTCAGTGATTTCCCAGTGACCAAATACAGCCCTGCTCAACCACTGACCCCTACCTTATACCCCCTCCCCCTCACTGTCTATGCTTCAACCTCACTGGACTTCTTTAATTTCCTCAAAACTGTACATTGTATCTGAGCTTGGGGCTTTACCATGTGCTGTTTGCTTAATGTGGAACACTCCATCCTCTTCCTCTTTACTTAGCATGTCTCAAAATGTGGGGGCTTGCTCTTAAAAATTATTAAGAACCCCAAAAACCTTTTTGAAAAATAAATGTGGTTTGTATCTATTGATATTCACATGTTGTAAATTAAAACCAGGAAATTTAAAAATATTTAGTTCAGTTAAAAATAACACAGTAAACTGAATGCACCTTAACATAAATAACATTTTATGAGAAATAGCCAAATTTTTAAAAACCAAAAATAAATTAGTGAGACTAGTGACTCTGTTTTACATTTTTGTGACTCTTGCCAATGTCTGGCTTACTAGAAGATAAATGGTTTCCCATGTCTGCTTCTGCATTCAATCTGTTGTGATATCACACATCATGTAGCCTCTGTAAAGATACACTGTACACTGGTAATTGAATAAGAATTAAAAAGGCAAATAACTTCTTAGTATTATTATGAAAGTAGTTTTGCCACCTGAATTCCCTAAAAGCCCCTCAGGCAGGAACCTCCAGAAATCCAAAGCTATACTTTGGGAACTCCTACTTATTCTGTATATCTTGTTTAAAGTTTAAATTTGCAAAAGGGTCTTCTCTGACCTCAAAGAATAGGTTGGGTCCCCTTGCCATAAGGTCCTGAGACACCCTGTCCCTCTCTGTCAGAACACTCATCATACCTATGATTTAATCAGTGCTTTGCATAAGGACAGGGACCATGTCAGCTTTGTTCATAGTGAATCTCCCCAGTGCTCAGCACACATAACAGGGACTCGGAAAACCTTTGTGGAAGGGATGAGGAGATAAAGAAAGGGAGAAAGAGAGGGGGAGAGAAGTCATGAGACACAGAGAGACAACTTCCTGACCATTGCTGCATTCCTTTGGCAGGACAAATGCGGTGACATCACGTCCTCCAGCTTCCTGCTGCAGCTCTGGGTTTCACTTCCCTCTGAAAGAGGCTGGAGAGAGAGGTGGGTCACCCACTAGAGTAAGGAGCCTGAGCTGGGGACAGTAGAGAATAAAGGTCAGGAGTGCGTGTGCTGGATGCTCTTATTAAGGCAATCATTCAACCACATGTACTGAGCACCTGCAGTTTGCCAGGCCTTCTTCTAGGCACTTGGGGATACATCAACGAATAAAACAGAGACAAAATTCTGGCCTCAAGGAGCTTACATGTAGACATGAACTCTACCCCAGGTTCCACCAGTTGACAAATGGGTTGCCTTGTACTAGTTATTTAATCTCCCTATGCTTTATTCTTTTCTCATCTGTAAATTGTGAATGAGCCTTGAAAGTTTCTTGGTGAGAAATGAATGAAATGTGCCCAGTAGGGAGTCAGGCACCTAGTAGGTGTTTAATAAATGGAAATCTTTCTGGTGGCAACTCTTATTCTAAAATCAATTTGTTTCATATACAGAAACTATTCTATAGACCGGAATCCAGGCATGTACAAGATATCACTTAGGTAGCTGGGGGAGAGGATATGTCTTTAGGGTCTTCACAGGACTCAGGAGGACTGCATGTCACTTTTTCTGTAAATAAATATCACTCCAGCTCCCTCTGTTCTTCAGAAGATGCCTGGATATTTTTACACTTTTCCACAATATTGGAGAATAACACTATACAAGGCACTTAAGCAATGGGGTGTTTCCAAACAGACTTTCCCAGGGACTGACTCTTACAATTACACCAAGCATGTAAGATATTCATAGCCAACTATTAATGTTTGTTACTGACCACCTACTCACATGCGTTTATCATGTAGCATAGGGTTACTGAGGTTTCCTGCTCCACCTTCTTGACTGAGTTTGGCTTGAACTTTCTAAGAAAGTTACTCCACCTTTAAAGCAGGATTACCGAGAGAGTAAAAAAAAAAAAAAATGAGTTTGGATCTTTGAGTTTGTATTTCTCTTACCATCTACTTTCAGTGACTTCTCCACAGTTAATACCACCATAGAGAAGTGGTGAGTGGAGGAAGAAAGAAAAGGAGATGATCTTACCGGCTGATTTTATGTATTACCAGTCTGGTAAAAACATTTGGAGTTAGAGAGTATCCAAACATGAATAAAGTTGGGGAATTACTTGCATGCATTTAATTTCCTCGGATTACCCCCATTGTTCCTTAGCAGGAAATATTTATGAGTCAACTATCCAGAATCATAGTTATTATTCAAGTGATGTGGGTTTGAAGGGAGATTTGCTGCTATGGCAAACCTCACTGGCTGACTTAGACTGTTCTTCAAGTTAAAGAGCAGGAAGATGTCTGGAGCAACTGGAACACATATGGCTTCAGAGTGTGTCAAGAAGACCTGAAAGATCTCACATGGAAGTGAAATTCATTACTGGCAAGCACGGTGACAGGAGACCCCAGAGGGCTGAGCCACAAAGAATTCGCAGAGCCTTGCGGCTGACTCTGTGGCCTAGTTTGATCTTGAGGTCACTGTCTTGGATAATCTTCTCGAATCTGTTCCTGTACTTAAGAGCCTCTCTGCACGTGACTGAGCTCTCTCTCAGGCTCCTTTACATCGACCTGTCAGAGCTGACTTTCAGAGAACATACACGGCACATCAACTCGTCCAACAGATGTCCCTTTCAAATAAGTTGGAGCAGAACCAACTATATGGAGAAGTCATAAACAAGGAAACAGGCAACCCAGTGATTTTCAGTGGCTTGGCATAGCTCTTTGTACAGAAAACTCAGCCTCCTGGGTGGAATGTGAGATCCGCAGAGTGAGCATTCAATAGGCAAATTGACTCTTGCCCCACCAGGCTCATGCTGCTTGACGGGACAGACAGAGGGATACTTTGGAGTCCAAACTCATCATCATCTCCATGAAGTGTTCCTCAGTTTCACAGCATTACGAAGTCACAAGTTTATCCTGGGATAAAAGGATTTAGGGGAGAGAAACCCAGCCTCCAGCCCCATTTCTGTCAGTGATTCACACACTGTATTGGGAAGAGGTGGCCAGGATTGTCTAGTTCCTGCTTCTGATTTCCCTCTTCACTGGCATCAGAGGGTTACACTGCAGGAAAACTAATATGTAGCTGAGCTCCAAGTGCTAAATAACAGCATTTCATGTTCATTCCAGGCCACCAAGATGTTTAGGGTCACTGAGTCACAGACTATAAATTTGAACATTTGATGATTTTTGCAGGTGACTGGATGAACAAAGGAAAACCCAGGAGGTACATAAAGGTGGAAACTAGTACTTCTTATTTGAATTATTTAACATGCCTCACTGATGGTTCTGAATATAAAAGAACTGTAGGTCCTTCAATAAGATTAAATAAAGTTGCTGAGTTTAGTTTTTTGACCTACTTTAGAACAGGAAACGTGCTCACAAATATTTACAAGGCACTTCGAGGTACCAGACAAAAAGCTCAATTTATTGGCAGGATATTTTCATTGTTGTTGTTTTGGTGTTCATATAGGCAAGAAATTAATGCTCTTTAGAAAATCAAACAACCAATTCAACACTGTCTACTTTTGAATTAGTTTTTATTCTAGCAAGAGCCCAGAATTTATTGAAAACTCCCTATGCTAGACATCAGAAGTAAAAAATCAATTAGGTAAAAAGTCCCTGGCATTCAAAAGTCCTTAGCATTATTTGAACATTTTTATTACAGGTATATAATTATCAGGGCACTTAGCTCAAATCAAGGGTTCAAATGAGACTTTGCAGAGGAGATTTGGCTGAACTTAGTCTTAATAGGTATGAGGATAAGTATACACATTTTTTAAATTATCCAGAATGTAGTGCCCACTGAAATGAGTGAGCCTCCTTCACATGCGTAGCTTCTAAGGGTCCAACTTTAGAACCTGTGTTTTATTTGATTCAGCTCATTGCTTAATTTCTGGCCAATGGCTCATCTCCTTCAGCCGAATAGCAAGCTCAACAACTTCTTCCGAGATCTAGATCTAGAGTAGAACATTGAACGGGACAAGGCTGAAGGCAGAAACCCTAGAAACTCCTAGCCAGGGTTTCATTAATCTCTTAATAGGTACTTACTGTTGCAGTGAGGGTTAATTTTCTGCTTGCCCAACTGTGACCCACTAGCTCACCTTAAATTCAAAGGAGACTTTAAGAGTTACTGAAATTGGACTTACCACATTCTTATACTTGGTGAAACTGTTCATGCAATGGCTCAGTATTTCCTGATTTCTTGGAACCAGCACAAGCCACAAACCGAATCCACAAATTGGGATTCATAAGTAATGAACTTGTAGCATAACTTTATTAGAATAGGAATGATGGTATAAAGTGAGGGAAGAGAAATATCTACAACAGCTTACATGTCCAAATCCTTGGCACTTTATGTATATTTAGTCATTCAAACTCCTAAGTAGTTACCCCCATTCTACTCTCTACTTCTACAAGTTTGACTTTTTTAGATTCCACGTGTAAGTAAAACCATATGGCATTTGTCTCTCTGTGTCTGACTTATTTCACTTAACATAATGTCCTCTAGGTTTATCTATGTTGTTTCAAATGACAGAATTTCCTGGGTTTTTAAATAGGCTAAATAGTATTTCATCTTGTATATACACCACATTTTAAAAATCTGTTTATCAGCTGATGGACACTTAGGTTGATTCCACATCTTGGATGTGGGGAATAACACTGCAATGACATCTCTGCAACATACCAATTTCGATTCCTTTGAGTATATACCCAGAAATGGCTATGGGGGGTGGGAAGGTTTAGACAGAGGAAGGGGAGATGTGGGTCAATGGACACAAAATCTCAATTCAATAGGGGGACTAAGTTCTGGTGTTCTATTGCACAGCACAATGACTACAGTTAATAATAATGTATATTTCAAAATAACTAATAGAGGGATTTTAAGTGTTGCCACCACAAAGAAATGACAAATTGAGGTGATGAATATGCTGATTAGTCTGATTTGATCATTCCACAGTGTACACATGTATTGAAAAATCACATTATATCCCACAAATATACACAATTATTTGTCAATTAAATATAAAATTTTGGGGACTTGGATCAGAGTGGCAAAAAAGAAAAAGAAGAAAAATAAAACATTTTTTAAAGTTCAATATCTCTATTTTACTGATAAAACTTAAAGAGATTACATTATTTTCCTGAGTTAGGAACCCACAGGCAATATGAGGCCAAATGTTCTTTCCATTATGTCCACCCTCTTCCCAGCTAAGACTGCTCCCTTTCTCCTTCCTCACTCAGCTCAAGCTCCCATTACCCTTCGCTAGTTTTTAAACCAAGGAGAAATCATGCAATGAATGATCATACTTCACCTAGGACTTTTATAGAGTTTTGAGTTAAAGAAAATGTGACTTGGATGGAAAACCCCTAAATGATTTTTTTCTTGCATAAGCATTCAAAATTGACCTTGTTATCACTTAATCTTCATATATCCTTATGTTATGGACTGAATTGTGTCCCCCAAAATTTATATGTTGAAGCCCTAACACACACACACACACACACACACACACACACCTGCTGCAATGTGACCATGTTTGGAGACAGGGCTTTTATTTAGAGGCAGGGCATTTAAGTTAATTAAGGTTAAATGAAGCCATTGTCATTAGGGTGCGTCCCTAATCCAACAGGATTGGTAGATTTATAAGAAGAGACAGAGAAATATATAGGGGTGTGTGTGTGTGTGTGTGTGTGTGTGTGTGTGTGTGTGTGATATGAGTACACAGTAAGAAGACATCAGTCTAGGGACCAGGAAGAAGGCCCTCACTAGAATCTTATCATGCTGACATCCTGATATTGGACTTTCAAACTCCAGAACTCCAAAATAAATTTCTGTTGGTTAAATCTTCAGTCCCCAATACCTAGGTTGTGACCCAGTACCAGTCTGTGGCTTGTTAGAAAACAGGCTGCCCATTACCACCTGAGCTCTGCACCACCCTGCCCCCACCCATGACACCCCACCCCACCCCCAACCTGGGAAAAACTGTCTTCCATGAAACTAGTCCCTGGTGCCAGAAAGGTTAGGGACCACTGGTAAGATTCCCAGGCCATGATATTTTGTTATGGCAACCCAAGCAGACTAACATACTATATAAGTAATAGACCCCACCAGAAAGGAATTAGGACCAATTACAAGAACAGTATATGAGATTCCAATGGGTCATTAGGGCACGTGGGGAGTTAAGTCAGTTATTCCAGGGTTTTATTTGCTAAATTCCAGTACATAGCTCCAACCACTGTGGCATACAGAACATTTTGCCACAAGAATGCCAGAGCTTACCATTCCAACAGGATCAGGGAATAAAGAGTGAGCAAATCAGGGAGTGCACTAGTACTATACTGGACAAATGGGCATGGCTCTGTGGTTAGCAGGACAGGGCACCATCTGTTACTGACACACAAGTGCTAATCCTACTTATTATGTTCCGTGGGAATAGCCACAGATGTTTCCATGGCAGGTGTGTTTGCAGGGTCCCCCACAGAGTTTCCTCAGACACATCACACACAGTGCTCTCACTGAGTCACCTTTTCTGCTCAGGCAGAGTAAGCTGAGAAATGAGACAACTGCACAGATAATTTAATGCAGAGGGGAAATAAATGATACTACTTGGTTGTTTCTGGGTTGCTTCAATGTATGTTTGACAGGCAGTGGGGAAATAGGGAAACTACCAGATGCTGGAGACGGTGTGTTTCTTGAATCTTTCATAATGGTTGAATTATTTCACTCATTTCTGTGTGGTTCTTGAGCAATAGATTCAGGAAAGGCTAACAGGAAAGGCTAACTCAGGAAAGTGCATTATTCTCCCTGAACAATGGATCAGCAGGTTGAGGCTTGAAAGAGTAGACAGTGTGATGCCAATGAACATATTACTGAGCTCAACATGTCGAGTTATTGAACATATAATTATCAAATATGAATTATTCAACATATAATGAATTCAAACTTGACTACTAAATTCACAATCTTTTATTAAGTCTTTAATCTACTTATCCCATGGATTCTACAAAAGATTTTTGGTATACAATTTTTTTCATGAATTCAGTGAAAAATAGAGGCAATATTCAACTTTAAGTTATATGATTTGCATTTCTGGTATATAAGTGACCTGCAGTTAGTTACAAAATTTGTAGACCTTTGTCTTTCAATCATTATGTATAAGAATATAACCTTCCTAAAATCCTGAATTTAAAATGCCCCACATGTCCATAACTCTTCTTAAGGAGTAACACAGAATGGTGAAGAGTCATAGGTAACCCTAATAAAAGGTAGGACTCCATGTAATTCCATCTAAACATAGAATTACATTCAAAAAGAACCTACCAAGTTCTTTCATACAGTCTACCAACTATTATTAAAAGCAGTTCAAATTTTAATTATGTTTCACAAAGAATGACAAATAGAGGGATACATATCCTTAATGCAAAAAAAGTGTCTTGAAATTATGTTTCCAATTATTATACTTGTATTCTACCTGTAAATTATCTATTAATATACCCCAAACAAGCCTAGAAACTCTCTTTTCACAGATGTAGCAACTGTGATTTTTAAATAATGTTTTCAGATGAGGATCATCTGTGTAACTGTATCTGTCTATGTGCCTAGAGAAGTTTCTGTTCAGGAGTACACAGCTCCTCTCTTAAGGAAATATAACTTATTTTAAGATCTCCCCTCTAGAATTTCGGTTCCCAACCACTGGGCCATGAACCGGTACCAGTCCCTGGCCTGTTAGGGACCAGGCCACAGAGCTCTGCCACACCCCTTGCCTCCCATCTGTGGAAAAATTGTCTTCCATAAAACCTGCCCCTGGTGCCAAAAGGGTTGGGGACCACTGCATCTATATCATATATGTTGATATTTTCTCTTTATGAGGAAAATCCCAGGTACTTGTCACTTAAATAAATGAGATATATATTTAACCAAAGGGATGAAATGTGAAAATTGAAAAATTGTGTATAATAGCCACACATAAGATCCCAGGGGCAGCTCACAGGCCACTAGGTGCTCTCAGGGTGTATGGCTCCTAACCTGGAGGATCCTACTAGTTCCTGGGGAGTGAAGGAGGCCTTAGAGTTCTGGAGAATTTATCACTATCTGAAAACATGCTGTTTATTTGTTTGTTCATGTGTATATTGCCTCCATCTTCCACCACTAGATTGTAAACTTGAAAATATGGACACAGTTTGTCCTTTCACCCTGAAATTTATGGCTCCCAAAAGAGTGACTGGAACAGAGTCGATCCTCTAAAAGTGCTTTGAATAGTTGAATTAATGAATAATACATGCTGCTTAAAATTCCCCCCTTTCCCTTTCTTCCACATTGGCATGTGTAGACAGGTGCTGAGGCCACTTGCCCAGTGACAAACAAGCGAGAAAAGGGCTATGGAATCAGACACCAAAAATGAACATAAGAGGAAATAATAAAATAGGATGATACCTATATTCTGAGTAATAGGGTTCTTGAGAAATATATATATTCTTTAATAACTCCTATCAAAAGTGTGAAATTAAGATGTTTCCCTGATTACAAAAGGGAATTTATGGCCATTCTGTGACCTCACAATGGCTAATGCCTAGCCTGTGTGTGTGTGTGTGTGTGTGTGTGTGTGTGTGTGTGAGTGCATGTTTAGGGAAGAAGTTGGGGAGAAGGATTTAAATCAGTTCTTAGAGATGCTAGATATGACAAGAATGTAGGATGATTATAAAACCAAATTCTTCCCAATGATAAATGAATGATAGTCAATCAGAAACAGGCAAATATTTATTGACTAGAAATTATATGCTGAATAATGTATGTTCAGAAATGCATTAGTCTGCTAGGGCTGCCATTACACCACAGACCAGGGGTGGCTTCAACAACAGAAATTTATTTTCTCACAGTTCTGGATGTTAGAAATCCAAGATAAAGGTGCCGGAAAATTTGGTGTCCGGTGAGGCCTCTTTTCCTGGCTTGCAGACATCTGCCTTCTCTCTGTGTCCTTACATAACCTTTTCTCTGTGTATGCAGAGAGAGAGAGAGAGAGAGAGAGAGAGAGACGGTGAGTGGGAAACAGAGCTCTCTCGTGTCTCTTCCTCTTCTTATAAAGATACTGGTGCTACCAGATTAGGGCCCTACCCTTATAACCTCATTTAATTACCTGCTTAAAGGCCCTATCTCTAAGTACACGGTTACACAGAGGGTTAGGGCTTCAACCTGTGAATGGTGGTAGGACCCAATTCAGTTAACAACAGGTAATAAAGGAGAGAATATAAATAAGGCACTGATTTTCCCAAAAAAGTTACAATCTAGAAGTGGGTTGGGGGGTGGAAACAAACACATATGTCCATGCATAACAGTAGCACCTGACTGGATAGAAATTCCAAGAGAGAAATAAAAACCAGTCACCCTGAGACTACCAAAGGGAACGCTAATGAATAATTTCAAATTATTGAGAAAGGCTTCGTAAAGGAAATATTAGATATTCCCACAAAGACAAGACTCCCTACCAGCTTCCTTATGAGACAGATTTCAAAAATAACAATATGACAATGGAATGAAAACTTGGAAAGAAAACAGAATAAAATCTATGGAAAACAAAGTTTCAAAACACTTAAAAAAATTCCCTGTTTGGAGGAACTCGAATATACGGGAAGGCAGCCGCTTTTTGTTTTGTTACAAAAGTCTGATTCACAAACCTCAGCAGCAAGGTCTTGGACACAAAGAAATAAGTCTGAACTAAAATAGACAATAATATCTAAATATCTGTATCTATATATAAAAGTCTACCTATCCACCCACGCCCACACAGTTTAGAAGTCTTTTTATTCTAATCTATTAACCTGAACAATTGGACACATTTTTAATAGGGGAATAACGTCCACTGATAAAAGCACATTCATCTGTGGTTAAAGAACAAAAAGCTACTTGTCATAGTTTATTTTTCCTTATGTAGAGAGGGATTTTGGTTGACAGTGTGCTGCTACAGAGAGCCTCCTCTCTAGAATTTCTAAGACCAGGGATGTCTCCAGTTACAGGTGTTCCTGCCTAGACTTGATGACCCACATTTAGGGGAAACAGGCTGGCAGTTTTATGTTGACAAATCTAATGCCAGGCTGTCGACAGAGTCTATTTTTACATTTTTTATATTTTTATATTTTATCTTATATTTTATATTTTTTTATTTTATATTTTTCAAGTACATTTTTAGCTAATCTGCAGAACTTTCACAGAACACAACACTTTCACAGGAATGGACTGATTCTGATTCCAATTTGAAGTCATCAATTTTGCTGTGAAATCACCCCAGCACTATCCTACAAAGCCCATTTCCTCCCGTATTTTAATACCGTTCCCTGTTTGCCTGTTATCTCCTCTGGTAGGCTGTGAGCTCTTTGATGATAGCCCCTGCCTCGCCTACTGCCATATGCCCGCACCCCCCGCGGGCAGCAGGTTATTGAAGAACAAGTCAGTTGTAATATTATAAATTGGATAAATCTTTACAGGCCCCTGTCACTAAAGGGGACACATCATACTCATGTTGAAAGCTTACAACAGTTTTCGCTGCCTAATGGAATCCTGACATTCATTTCTATTTGATATACCAATCTTTCTGAAAATATCTCAGAGACTTGAGACTGCAAGATGGTCCCCAGCATCTATTCTTCTCCTTCCATAGTAATAGAAGATCTAATTTTAGGTGAGCACATGGGTTTCTAGAATAATGATTAAATTTCAGAGCATCGCTTACAACTTGGCATGGCTTTGTAACAAAAGCTTTTGCCGATGAAATGTACATAGAAACAATGCATGCAACTTCCAGGAAGTGCCTTAAAAGGAGGGGTTGCTCTACCAACCCACTCCCGCTCCTCTGCGATAGCTGGAATGTGGGCGTAATGGCTGGAGTACCAGTAGTTATCCTGGACCATGAAGTTCTGTGAGTAAGAAAGCCACGTTTAGTAAAACAAGATAGAAGAATCCTGGATGCCTGATGGAAAGGACCACTGACTATACTCCTCACCCCACTCCAGACTCCTTTAATATGAAAAAATAACCACTCACCCATGTAAATTGTATTATTTTTCTTCATTGTGTTTTGATAATCATGACCAAATCTAATCCCTAATCCTGGCTTCTGACTGGGGGAGTAATTTATCAGTCCACAGTCTCTTCACAAATATTAAACAATTTATAATGGCCTCATGAGGCTCTTTAGGTAGGAATCTATTTTAGTGTTATGCACAATGTTATCCAGGGGCCAGTGACAATTTGCTGGCCATTCGTTGTGGGTCCGTGAAAAAATAATTACAGAATTTGAGAGTAAGCATTTAGATACTTTTATAGCAACTTCACATTCATCTTATTGAAATAGCATGGATTGTGTTACCCTTTCATAGTGAGTCACATGTAATGCAAGCTGCCTATTAGTCACATACAAAGGACTTCATGAAGTGTGACTTCCAAGGTTAGTTCATCAGCTGTCATCCAAAAGTGTTTAAAAATCTGAAAAAATGTAAATTACATATGTGATGCATATGTAATATTTTATTCTTACAACAGTTTTAACTTAAATCAAGCCTGTTTTAAATCCATTTTAGCATCACTATCTGTATTATAGAACCAAAATTAATATTAATAATTGTAAACCCAATTTATAGCTAGAAAACAAGTTTCATTAAGTGATGTTATCAAGAGAAGACCATCTTATCCTGATTACAATTGTAGTGCTAACTAAGTGATAGCAATAAACAAGATTTCAAAGAAATGGAAACCAAAAAGCTGTACTAGTAAAAATTTCACTTGGAAGTATGATCTTTCAAATACTAAGTTCAGTTTTGTAGTCATAATTGGTGCTTAAGTGCTAAAATAACATGTTATTTGAAGACATGTATTAGCTAATGATCAATGATACCATTGAAACCTAAGAAGTATTGATCATCAAATCATAAAAGGAATCATTTTTTAAACAGAGTATTGAATTAAAAAGTCACCAGAAACAAAGGTGCTTTGTGGGCTTCTTATAAAATAACACTTTGAATTGCTAAATATAAAGACCTCCATACATTTGTTGAAATATTAATAAGGGACTGCATCAAAGATGTTTGAAAACATTAAGAGAATCTCATCAAACAAGGTAGATCAACTACCATTTTTCAGTGACACCATAGCACATTGTTTTGCAAGAAATTTATAAGAAACAAAAATAAAACAAATATAGCTAATGATATAATTTTCATTGCAATTAGAAAAATACATAAATATTGCTACAATGTCAATTTCTTTAATATATGTGAATTTGAACATGGTGGTAATATAAAGGAAGAATTTTTTTCTAAGTTTGATTTTCAACAACACAACCAGCTCTAAACTATATAGAACCATGAAGAATTAATCAACAAATGTGATCTGGAGTGTGTTCTAATGTCATAGCTATAATAACAGAAGAATATTTTGGAATAGCTCCACCATAAAGTAAATCAATGAATTGCTGCCTTCATCAAGAAAGTCCTGTTACAAAACAAAACAAAAATATTAGCTGAACTAAAAAGTGCATTTGGTATAAATTATAAATTGCACAAAAGCTAATACACTAAATTTGAGTGCATTATTTTTATTTGTAATAATATGGAAGCTGCTTCTAAGCAACTACTGGAATATTATGGTTATTGAGGAATAAAGTTCCATCAGTAATATATGAACTACTGAACAAACCTATTTTGTTTCTGCATGACAAGAACCAGCGTCAACATTCCAGAGATAGGAATTAGTCTATCATGCTTATGTGTTTGGTATCTTTGATATTTTTAATACTTCCATGCAAAAAAGGATGGGACACATTTTCAACAGCAGATAAAATTAAAAGGCAAAAAGTTAGAAGATTGGACAGAGTTTCTGCAGTGTTGAGAGTTTCTAGCTTAGCAATAAATAATAATGAAGTAGGTGATGATTTTGAATTGCATATCTGCAAAGATACTGTCATGTATCTTAGAAATTGTATAGAAAGCTTTGAATGTAACCTTCCATCATAAGAATATTTCACATTTAGAAAATTCATGGATCCAGAGCCCAACCCTTTTATTAAAAGTTAAATCACATCAACATAACTCCTTTAGAGTTATAACTCCACTGTAAATGTTACTGAACAAAAAAGAAACGTCTTCCTCATGAGTAGTGTCATTGTCAATCCAACTATACTACATCAATTAACAAGCAAGAAGCATGCTGACGTATTACATTAAAAACCTTAAATATCGATATACATTGAGTAAATTAAAAGTATACAAATAGGCACTTAATGTGAGATATTACTATTTCACTCATAACTTTATTAGTTTATCATTGTACAGAGAAAAAAAGCTATGACTATAATAGTGTTTCTGTATAGTTATATCTTAGTTGCATATATTAAAGAAATACTATAAGTTTTGTAAACATTTTCTTTTTTCTGTTATGTTTATTCTGATCATGTTTATTTAAATAAATTTTATGTCTGTAGAATCTAATATTAAAATTTGGCTTATATTTTTATGTCTTTTATTCCTTTATTTTTCTAGGAATTGATGCGTATGCATTTTACAAAAGTACTGTTCTAGGATGGGTTGGAAGCAAAAAGCAAATAAACTGGTTCTTCTCCGCACATGATCTGAGAAGCACTTATAGATTATTTCTCTGCCTCTGGTTTAGACCATTTCTGAGTTATCCCAAAACGAATGTTCTACTTGTGCTGAACCAACCCTGCCTCGACCCATTGCCTACCTTAAGCATACCACACATAAAATGAAGATTAAAGTCAATAGTGGAATTGCTGGATCAAATGGTAGATCTACTTGTATCGCTTTCAGGTATCTCCATATTGTCTACTGGGCATCTACCCAAAAGATCAAAGTCACTTTATGAAAAAGACACCTGCACTCAAATGTTTATAGCAGCAAATTCACAATTGCAAAGCTGTGGAAACAACCCCAGTGCCCATCAATTCATGAGTGGATTAATAAAATGTGGTATATGTATACCATGGAGTACTACTCAGCTTTAAGAAACAATGATGATATAGCACCTCTTGTATATTCCTGGAAAGAGCTGGAACCCATTCTACTAAGTGAAGTATCCCAAGAATGGAAAAACCAGCACCACATGTACTCACCAGCAAATTGGTATTAGCGGATCAACACCTAAGTGGACATATAGGAGTAACATTTATCAGGTGTCGGGAGGGGGGAGGGGGGAGGAGGGGATGGGTATATACAACCACAATGAGTAAGATGTGCAATGTTTGGGGGATGGACACGCTTGAAGCTCTTACTCAAGGGGAGAGGGGGGCATGGGCAATATATGTAACCTTAACACTTGTACCCCCATAATACGCTAAAATAAAATAAAAAAAGATTAAAGTCAGTGTGGCTATATGTTTCATCAAGGTCAAAACCTCAAATACTCACAGAGGCAGGGCTAGGAAAGCAGAGGAACACAGGGACGGGGTACAGGCACCTGGCTGCTCCCCAGTTCCAGAGCAATGTTTCCAAGCAGGAGCATGGCCCAGCATTGCCAGACCCTCTCAGCTCTTTCCAGACATGCCAGACACCCAAATTTTTACACAAAAACACACTCACTTAAAAAATGTTAAGAAGGAATTCAGATGTTTACAAACCACAAAAGTAGTTAAAGAAAATGCATCTGTTGGCCTATGGACCACCACTTAGAAAGAGTTGGGGCTCCAAATGCTCTTGATAGCAAAAGTAAGACCAGCAAAGGAAAAGGCTTTCTTCCCAATTCAGCCCGTAGGTGAATCATGGCAGCTCCCATCAGCGTTTGTCCATGAATGGAAAACAGCTGCTTGCAGGATCCACAGTTTCTGGAGCACTCTTGCTGCCTCAGGCTAGCCCAAGGCCACCCCACCGTAGGTCTCAGATACCAGCTTGAGCCTGAAACAGACTTCATGTGCAGAGCCACACAGGGAGTGTTCAAGAAGGGATCCCATAGCCTTTGGGCCACTTGTCCAAAAAAGGATATAAAAATGGATCACGGTGCACAAGAGGAGAGAGTATCTGAGGAGGACATCTTTGAAGGGAGCAGGGAGGAGGGGAGGTGCTTCCTTTCCTTCAGTCCTAGGTGGGAGAGGGGCTTTCCATGGGACACCTCGGAGAACTTGATATTGTTCCTGCCACTGGGAGCTGTGCAGGACTGGTGCTGGGTACCTGCATGAGACAGCTAAGCCACTGGTAGACGTGGCCACATTGGGATTGGCCTGAACTGCCAGCTGGGCAGGCCGAGGGACGTGTGAGTGCTTCCTGCCTGACCCATATAGGCCCTGTGTGCATAAAATTGCTCTCGGAAATAGAAGGAGACCCATGCACATCTACTCTCTAGAGTGTCATATAACTTTACCAGCTGATGTGTATAAAAGAGTTTAAAGTGCTGTATAAGTACTGAATGGCATTGTTCTTCCAGCAGGCTTTCATGGACAAGATAAAAGATAGGAGCTCCCTCTCTGCCTTCCTGGGCCTTTCCCAGACCCTTCTCCTTTTGTCTGCCCCATCTGCAAACTATAAGGTATCTGCCCTGAGATCCCAAGATGGCCTTTCCCATTAAATCCCATTATGATTCATCATCTATGGAAAGAACTCACTTTAGGTCTGAATCCCCAGCAAGCTATGGGAGTGTCCAGTCCAGCCCAGCACAGTGTAGCAGTGATCTCATTATCTAGTCGTGGTTTCATTTAAAGAAATGCTTCATTCACTAAAAGGATAGGGAGGTCTGGGTGCAGAGTGTGATTTGCATTCATGATGGGCCTCTTAGTACCTGAAACAAGTGACTTGTGTTTCTAGGCTGACCTCCACTTTTCCTTTTCCCATCTGGTAGCTCCCAATTCTGTATGCACAAGCTCTCCAAAACCCAGTGCAAGTCAAACAATAGAGCCCACAATGTAAAAACTGTGACTCCGGATTCAGGGAGCTAAGCCAACATCCAAACCCTCCCTGACTTTTCACAGCGCTTAGTGCTTGTGTCATAGGTTTGGCACTTGATTATATTCAATTTAGCACATAATTATATCCCCACTCTCTCATGTTTTTCTTTCATTGCTTGCAAGTGCTCAGTTTATTTGTCCCAATAATACAGTAAGTCCCTGGCCAGCAGAGATCACTTTTCACCCTTCAGCAGAGATCCACGTACTTAGCACAGTGTTAGGCCCAGAGCAGACATGCAATAAACACCCACTGAGCTGAGTGGAGCAGAATGAGCCACCCAATCTACCTTCCAACCTGCCATGAGGCTGATGCGGAGAAAAGGCAGAACCAACCAAGCGTTCAGCTTGCCACTGGCTCTTTTCCTCTGGAAAGTCGTCAGCTTCTTCACTGGTCTTCTGATGGCAAAGGCACAGTATTCCCGAGGCTTTAGCGTGGGCACGTCCTGGGGGAGCCCCTTCTAATGGGAAGTGAGGGTCTGGGTGGGTAGTGACTGTGACTCATTGTCGTGTCTCTCGGGGAGCTGGGAGGCTATAATCTCATATGAAAAGTATTTCCACCCCATCCTACTCCTTCCCACGCTCAGCCTTCTGGGCCACCTTGTTGGCATCAGCATCTCACCACTAAGTGTGGTCACCGTCAGTGTCAGCATCACCAGAGGGCCTGTTAGAAATGCAGGATGTTGAGCCGCATCTCAGGCTTAATGAATTAATACCTTTTAAACAATGTCCCCAGGGGAGGCCTATGCACAGCGAAACTTGAGAAGCCCTCCTCTGAGCAGCACCTTGTCAGACATCCTCCTGGAGGAGACAGGTTCTTCCAACTAAAGCTCCAGAACAATCCAGAATAATCCAGACAGGTGTTTTGAGGAGGAGAAGGAAGCAGCAACAGCGTAAGCTATCTCCAATCCACAGGCAGGCACAGAGCTCAAAAGAAATGAAGCCAGGCCAGAAGCCAGGCAGTATGCAGGCGTCAATTCTCTGCTCTGTCCTTCTGTCTATTGGCACGCAGGCTCCAGGACGTCCTGCCCCGTGCTGGTCCAGCATGTTGGAATGGGCCTACAGCATGTCCGAGGCCTTGCCAGTCCTCCAGGCACAAACAGTGGCTGACTCCCGGGACAAAGGTATAGAAGGCACGATAACGGGCCAGTTTCACGGCATGAACTCCACACCTCGGGTTTGGTCCACGCGACAGCAGTCTGCCACTAGGCAGTTTGTTATTCCCTCCCCTCCCCTCCACCTGGGCACATTCTGCACGGGTTTCAAGCCCCAACTCAAATCCTGCTTCCTCCACGGCATCTCTCTGGACCCTCCAAACTACACTGGGGACATCCCCCAATACAGTGGTGTTCAGCAATTTCACAGAGATGTTTTTCTTTGCCAGACAGTGAATCTCCGGATGGAGGGACTCGTATCTTCCATTTTGTCTGCACCTTGTCCATTCCTCTGAATATCACAGACACTTATAAATCATTCACTATATGAGTAAAGGTCCTTAGACATTCAATGTGAACTAGCATGGTTTCCAAAAAAATCCTCTTTCAGAAAGGACCTGGAGCAGCCCATTAGCCTGGGGACCCCCCTCTTGCTTCCCAGAAGCCCAGCACTGTCCACACCTACACTATCCCAGCATGGCTGGGGGCACAGTGGACTGTCTTCCCTCCAGAGGAACTTCTGGGAGAGTCCAAGAGACATCCATCCTTCAGAATCACGTGGAGTCCAGGTGATTGAGCTAAGAGAGGACTCTTAGTGTGACAATGACACTAGAGGTTTACCTGAAGGACCAGACCAAGCAATTCCATCTACTTTCTTGTGACTCTTAGAGAGTACTGAGCTATTATATCGTGATGAGAAAGGCAGGAAGAACTAGTAGAAAAATAACATTAATGAAAATAATCACAGACTGAGATTATTCTACAAAGCAAATCATAGCCTAATATGTACTGGAAAAATAGCTGGACTTCAAAGTCACCTCAGCTGTGGTGCTATGACTAGAAAACAGTTTGAGAACATGACAAAAAGCACAGAATGACCTTTACTCCTAGGAAAGTTATTATTGTCCAAATAAATGATGCATATGTTATCAGAAATGATGCATCTTTTCTACTAGATCAGTAGATGTTCTTCCTACACCTATGCTCTTTCCCCTAAAGTGGACTAAGTTAGCCATATGAAGACCAGCTCCAAAAAATAAAATTACTGAATAACCTTAAATCTATAAGCAACCGAAAATTGTAGGCAAGAGTAGGGAATGGCAACTGTGATTCTCCATTGCCATTCCTGACATAAAGATGGTTCAGTCTCCTTCTAAGTTCCAGGAAATACTGCTCACGTTATAGTCTCGAGAATGGCACCCTATGGCATAGTGCAGTGCACAACTTGCATGTCACATGCAGCTGCCCTGAACCTTCTATTTCAAATCATCATTTATTCTTTCCAGTGAGTATAGAAATGTACCTGAAAAATTTGCACCCTATGAGGAAGCTTGCAGCAGGTATTGAGTCTTGAAACAAAAAGTTAAGTATTTTTGTTTTAAATAGGCCTAAATGTAAATCTTACAGAATTAGATTTTCTTGATAGGGACCCTCAGGAGTTAGTAATTAATTCTCATCTCAAGAAAAAAAGGATTTCACCACACCCTGAAATAGCTGTGAATCTTTTCTTTGGAAAGAAAACAAACAACAGGTCCCTCCAATTAAAAGAAAATCCTAAAATGGAATTGCTAAAATTCCACTGACAGACACATTCTTGCCTTTTGCCTCCCTTGTGCAAGAAAATGCTTTTTGATCGCTAAGCCCCTAAAAGCATCCTCTGTTAAAAATAGAGGATCATTCTATCGAGCTCAACGCTTCAGGCTCTGAACAAGTATCTGGAGCTCTCACACTGCTTGCCAGCACCTTGCTGAGAACCAAGTCCTTAAAACTTGTTCTCACTCCTCTACCCATTTCTCATTAAAAAGAGAAAACTCAAAACTTAGTTTACGCAGGTTTGGGATCCAAAAAATATTTAAGGCAAATATTTGCTGACTTTCCACCAGCTTTCTATCCCTGGCCTAAGGAAGCTACACCTGTCTTTGAAGTTGGAAAAATGAACCAGACAGCTTGAAATAAAGGTAATCGTTGTCATCTCACAAAGCAGGAATAGGAAACCTACATCTCAAAAAGAAAGCATTATAAGAAAGGTAATGAAAGATTTACCACTTTTCCTTTTCCCATTCAAAAGAAGTCAATGGTCATTCAATGTTTAAATGAGAACAAAGACTCCAGGGGAAAAAGATGAAGGTAAATATTTGTAATAATGTGTCATTGCATTTTATATAATGGGCCAGCAGTCTTTGAAATCTGACAACTTTCATATCTACGGGGTTCATTTGTTATTTCTTATTTGCTCTCATGAGGCAAGTCTCTCCTGGGCCATCAGCCACCAAAGTGGCTAGCAAATACAGGGACACTGAAGGGCATTCAGCCAACATGACCTCAGAGGTATTTACATACCGCACTGGAGACCATGATATAATTCACTTTCTGCATTGCTGTACTTTCTGCCTTAAGACTCCAATGTGTCCCTCAAGGATGTGGTAAATGTTGGTTTAAGATAAAAAAGCAAAGACAAATATTAGCATGCTGCATGAAGGTATGACTTTCCATGAGAGCATTGTTTATTTTAGCACCGACTACCTGGATTGCACCACCAGAGACTCTGATCTCACTGGTTGGACTGCGCAGCATGGGCAGCAGGGTTTCCAAACAGTCCCCATCTCCGGTGACTCCCATCGGCAACTACAATTAAGGAGCACCGCCATGGTGACTTGCCAGAATGTTTTGTATTCTATTTGGAACACAGTGAAAAATTGACCCGATGAACTCGTGCGAGATGTTAGAAGCTGGACCTGCAGGGAAAACAGGGAGGGAGGTATAGGAAGATAAATAGCTGCAGAAGCAATGCTGCCACATGCCAACTTGAAGTCTGGTGAAGGAGACAAAACACACAAATAACAATAACAAAAGTTAAAGCTTGATTAGTACAACCTTGAACCCCAGAAAAAATTGTTAGAGGAGACCAGAAGATGAGGGGCCTTACTGAAGCTTAGCAGAAGTTCAGTGACAATCAGTAAAGTCTCCAGGCAAGTCTACTTCTGCCCCGAGCACCTGAAGCAGTGGTGGGAAGTGCTGGCACTCCTGCCCTCTGCACGGCCCCTGCGGGCCTGGGTGCCGTCATCTTTGGGGACCCCAGGCTTCTACTGGGGTTTGCCTCTGCTGTGGGGATTTCCATGCCGGCTTGGAGGCCCATGGCCAGCAGCCCTGTGGTGAGAGCCTGGAGGAAGTTGAGCAGGGTGCTGTAAGGTGATGGGATGATGTCTCAGAAGCCTCCCAGTAAACAGCCTCAGCTTCCTGATGCTCAGGAGCCCGTCTTTCCCTTCCTTCTCCTCAGGGCCAGGACCTGCAGGTGGCCCATGAGCTCCTTTCTCCGTACAAGTTGGGAAGGCCGTGCTCTGGCCACATGGCAGTGGGTTGAGAAGTGACTGCCCTGCGTGTTAACCACCTCTCCCCACTTCTTACTGAAGGAAAGGGCTCTGCTTCCAGTTAAGGGAACTCGATGTCCTTGTAAAGGTTTAACAGAGTTGGAACAGAGGCGGAGGGGATGATAATGTCTCTATGTCCCTAGTATTATACAAAAACAGGAGCAAGGAACAGGACGGTTCCTGTTTAACACTTTCTGTATGAGTTAGGGTGGCGTCAATTATCATTGAGTGAAGTATCAAAGAAATATGTTGATATTGATAGTCTTCTAGGAGCTACTAATATAATCCTCATGATAAAAAAAATCTAAATATTTTCTGGGTGAGGGAAGGTATTGATAATTATAATGTTTTATAATATATATTACACATATATTATAAATATATATAATATTCATAAGTATATATAAAATATAATTGTATATTATCCTGTGAATTCTTTGTCACTGGCATTTAATTCTGACACAATAATTATGTGTATTATTAAACATGTTCCATTGTTGAGTCATCTGGTTGAAAAACAATTCTATTCAGGGACGTTTCATCCTTACAGCTCCCTGAACCAACAGCCTGGTAGTTTGGTTAAAGGCTTACAAATTACAGGGAATACTGTTCCCAGTAGCTTTCTCTTGCCATCATACCCTTTGTTGTTTTCTGTTTCTGCTTTTCTTTGTCAAAATACATCAGTCAGGGAAAGATTTCTGACCAAGATAAAGAAGTCAGCAAATCTCCCCAACATGCAATTATAAAATTGGATAAAATTATCAAAAATCACCATTTCAGGGCTTTGGAAGCTAAGCAAAGATAAGAAAACAAACACACAAACTGAGAAACATTATTCATTAAAAAACCTGATATGCTTTGGGCCTCCTGGGCATTCTTGCCTGGGGCTCTCCCACTATACCTCCAACTAAAGCTCTGGTGGCTTTAGTGGTTCTACCAGGGCAGGGCTGGCCATGAAAACCAGCAGCTTCACTGCTAGGGGACTAGCACCCATGTCCAGTGGGACTGCCAGTCAAAGGAACAAGACTGGTTGGTAGGCAATAAATAGAGAACCGCACATATCTCACAGCCTGAGGATACAGTCACAGTTGGGGTGAGGATCAGATTGGCAGGTTAGCCAACACTTCACAGAGAGATCCTAGAAATGAGAGCACTACAGAAGGCCCAGATGGGACCCCAGGCTGACTGGGGTGATGCATACACAAGGGAGACCAGGAGGGCCCTGCTGAAAGTATAAGCCAGGGCAGATTGAGAACTGCCTAATCTTCCAACATGGTCCCGATGCACAGAGCTGTCAGCAGGAGGTGGGGCTTCAGCACAACCTCTGACCAATCACTAAGCTAGGCAGACACGGGCAACCTGTAGGAAGCAAGGCTAATAAAATGAAAATAAGAACAATAAAAAGAAAGAAAAAGAGAAAGAGAGAAGAAAAGAGGGAGGGAGGGAGGAAAGAAGGAAGGAAGGAAGGAAGGAAGGAAGGAAGGAAGGAAGGAAGGAAGGAAGGAAGGAAGGAAGGAGAAAGAAATGAAATGAAATGAAACGAAACGAAATGAAATGAAAACTGGTCAGCCATCATGGGGAAAAAATAGATTCTTCAGATTAAGTCAAAGGAAGGAAGAAAAGAAGGAAGGAAGGAAGGGGAAAGAATGAAAGAGAGAAAGAAGGAAGGAAGGAAGGAAGGAAGGAAGGAAGGAAGGGGAAAGAATGAAAGAGAGAAAGAAGGAAGGAAGGAAGGAAGGAAGGAAGGAAGGAAGGAAGGAAGAAAGGAAGGAAGAAAGGAAAGGAAAGGAAAGGAAAGGAAAGGAAAGGAAAGGAAAGGAAAGGAAAGGAAAGGAAAGGAAAGGAAAGGAAAGGAAAGGAAAGGAAAGGAAAGGAAAGGAAAGGAAAGGAAAGGAAAGGAAAGGAAAGGAAAACTGCCTGACATCATGGGGGAGACAGATTCTGTTTATTAAGTCAAGGCAGTCTATGAAAACAAGAGCAACAGCAACATGACAACAACCTTTGGGAGGAAAATCCAAGTCCAGAGTTTTAATATATTTTCTAAAATGACTGGTTTTTAACAAAATATTATGAGACAGGCAAAGAAATAAAATGATATGACCCATATTCAGGAAAAATATTAATCAATAGAATCTGTCTCTGAGGGGACCCTAGTGTTGGATTTAGAAAAAGAAGGAAATTATCCAAAATAAAGCAAAAGAAAAACATCACTGAAGAAAAAGGTGAGCAGAGCACTAGAGGCCTGTGAGAAAATAGCAAGCAGTAATCACACTTGTGCTCAGAGTCTCAGAAGAGGAGGAATGTGACCGGAAAAATATCTGTAAGAATAATGGCCAAACATTGTAAGCATATAATAACACACTCTGAAAAACAAAGAGGGAGAGAATATCCTAAAAACAGATGGATAAACAATATATATAGTCAAAACAATAAAAATGAAGGCTGACATTTCAGGAAACACGGTGCAATCAATCCTTTTTCCAAAAAAACCACAAAAGTTCTGTCAACCAAGAATTCTATACATCCAGTAAAATTCTATACATTCAGTAATAATATCCTTCAAAACAAAGATGAAACAAAGACATTTTTCTATCAAGTAAAACCAAGAGAATCCATGGCTGGAAGACCTATACTGTGAAAAATGCCAAACCAAGATTTTTATGTAGAAGTAATATGATTCTAGTCTGAAAATTGGTAATTTGGTTCTATAGAAGGTTTAAAAAAATGCCTGAAATGAAAAACAAGTGGATAAATATATAATACTATTTTTTTCTAATTCCTTTGAAAGATATATGCTTAAAGTCAAAATAAAAGACTGTAATGTGGGGTTTTAACCTATGTAGTAGCAAATTACGTGACAACAATAGCAAAAGGAACAAGAAAGACAAATGGCATTATACTGTCGTAAGCCTTTTGCTTTATACATAAAGTGATATTATATTGATTCAAGATCTATTATAATGAGGGTAGATAAATAGGTAGATAGAAAGAGTCCCTAAACTAACTACTAAAAAATAAAGCAAAAGAGTAAGATGAAAAAGCCAAGAGAAGATATCAAATAGAAGACTACAAATACATATGTCTGAAAAATATGTATTCAGGCTATATAAAGAACTCCTATAATTAAGTTGTTTTTAAAAACAACAAATATCCCAATAAAAATGGGCAAAGAACTTGGACAGACATTTTACAAAAGAAGATATGAAATGCTCAACATCATTAGTCATCAGGGAAATACAAATTAAAGCCACAATGACATACCACTACATACTTATTCAAATGGCTAAAATTAAAAAGCCTAAAAATGTCAAATGTTATTTATGATCTTGCAATTCCTCTCCACGGTATTCACCCAAGAAAAATGAAAACATATGACCACCAGGAAACTTCTGCAAGAATGTTCATTGCAGCTCTATTCATAATAGCTCAAAAGTAAAAGCAACATGATGCCCATCTACAGGAAAATGCATACATATACGGTGTTATATTTATGCAATGTAAAATAATTCAACCAATGGGGAAAAGAAAGAATGAACTACTGATACATGCAAGAACACGGATGAATCTCAAGGATGATATGTTGAGGGCAGGGGCAGGGGAGGGGAGCCAGACACAAATGAGTCTATATTGCATGATTCCATTTATGTGAATGTCAAAAACAGGCAAACAAGAAAAGTAAATGTGTCAGGATAAAATCAGAACAGAGGTTGACTTTCTGGGGTGAGGGATCAACTGGGAAGAGGCATAAGGGAATTTTCTAGAGTGCTGAAAGAGTTCTATGTAAATGTTCTATGTCTCAATTGGGATGCATAAATTTGCCAAAATTTAAGATTTGTACATTTTACTGTAATTACATTGAGGTAGTATAATTGTATACACCTCAATAAAAATAAAAGAAAACCCCATTATATTCCTTTTTCTTTTTTTTCTATTTCCTTGACTGTAACTTCCCTACAAAGCTACTGAAGAAGGGAAGGTACCGATTTGATGCCACAAGTTCTACTCAGCTCCCAGCTCTGAATGTTCTTTTCAGTTCTGGACCATGGACATTCCTCGACTCCTACAATAAGAGGATTTTCCAAGCATAAAAGAATGAGTGGATTTATGATCAACCACCATAAGCTAACACGTTGACAGGTGTCCTATAAAACAAAATAAACATAACACTTTGCTTATCTTCTTGCCCATTTGGTAATTTGATTTTAGTATCTGATGCAGCACTTGGGAGCCATACATTTGAAACTCCCAAATGGCAAATCAACAGATTTTACCATTTATTTGAGAAATAAGAATCATGTTTATAAGTAGCACCTATGGAGTTTGGAAGAGGTTTTGCCCACCAATAGCCTTCCTAATTTACCTAAAAACTGTTCATAAACCTCTAGTCAGCTATGGAACTTGGAGCATGAGGGCCTTATGGTGACTGAAAAAGATTTTTAAAACTACAAGTATTCAAATAATGAAGAAATTAACCAATTACCTAGAATAAGAAACTTAAAGCTCTGTGAAAGAATTGAGATAATCTTTGGTTTCTAATGTGCTAAGGACTCAAGTATCAGTACACACAGGACAAGAATGTAGTCACATTAATGGTTAAAGTGGCCACAATTCCTGCAGTTTTCAGAGCAAACACAAATCTCTATGTATGATATTGACAAAGACAAGTGCAGGAAATCTGAGTATGTGAGGAGAGCATCTACTTCCATCCTTCTGTCTCTAAAACCAATCTCCAGTCCAGGCATATTTCTCATCAATAGTTTTTACAATATAATTCTAAAGAATTTTTGTAGACTTGGAAAAAGCATTTCACCTTTATAACAAAAGAATTTTCAATGATTGATGTGAAAGAAATTAAGCACAATGATTAAGAATATGGGCTAAAAGTCTGATATATCTAAATTCAAATTCTAGCTCTTCCCTGCAGCTGTGTGACCCTATGCAAATTACCCTGCCTCTCTGTGTGTTGAATTCTCACAAAATGGGAATGGTTATAACAATTTCACAAGGATGTTGCAAACATTAAATTTGATGATATATGTAAAGTACCTAGCATAGCTATCGGAGGATAATAATTTTCCAGTAAATGATGGCTGCTATTAAGGAATCCTTTTCCAATTCTCATAAACAAAAAGAAAAGGAATCTAGGGATACAATTTTATCAATGTCCAGCTTTTATACCAAAGAATTTTCTAAAATGACTTTACTTTCTATATATATACAGTAGCCATATGTTTAGATGGGAACATCACTCCTAGTCCATATGATAAGAGTATCCTTTTGTCTTTTATAATTACCAATCTATAGACATTAATGAGACAGTGTTCGCTTGACTCCTTAAAAACCTGTTGGTCAAAATGTCCCCCATTTAAAGGAACTAGTAGTGACAAGAGGGAGGTGACAGGTGCTACTGGTGTGTGTGATGGGGCAGTTCCCATCTCACCTCCATGGGTTGCTTAGAGATAAAGTCAGGTTCTTTTCATAGCAAGGGGAGTTCTAAGGATTCTTGATGAAGTTTTGTTTTATTCCCCGGATCATGGAGAATTGTGTGGCAGAGGTCCAGGGGCTTTTTTCTCCGCCAAGTTCTGACATGCTTTCCCTGTCTCGAAAGAATCTACAGTAGACCAGGTTCCCTGGGGAACAGACCCCAGGGCTCTGAGATAGCCTGCAGAAGCTTTACGGGGACTGCTTTTGGGATTGGGCAAGAGAGAGGCTGGGTTGGGATGCATGCACATGGGATAGTCCCAGCTATCCCCTGGGAGTTCCGGGGCTGAGATGGCCATCTGGAGTTGTGATGCCTTGAGCACATGGGCTGGCTTTCCCTGGGGAGGGGGCACCACCTTGGCCAAGGCAGCACTGATGGCCAAGGGCAGTTCTAGAAGGAGAACTGACTCAGAGCCATCGGCCGCCACACTTGCAGCAGCTGGAGGAATGAGTACCTTAGTCCTCAAGTGGAAGCCAAGTGGGTCACTCCCACCCCATGCCACAGTTCCAGAAGCTCAGAACCTCTCTTTGAGACCAGCCGAAGGCTACATTGCCACAGCTGTAGATTGACATACATACCAAGGTTAATTTAAAGCATCTTTTCTCTCTGCTCTTGTCACTGTTTTCAGCTTGTCTGGGAGATTTGAATTCCTACTCCCTAAACTAAACCATATCCATCTTTTTCCATGGATCGTCGGTGCTATCTGGAGTGGATAAGAAGGGCAAGCTCCTGTCTGGGAGAGAACACAGTTCCATATCCTGAGAGCATCCTGCCCTGCTCTTTCTGGCCTGATTATCGCCTGGTTTAGGAGAAGACTTCCTAAAGTGGAGAAACCGTTGAGTTCGGAGTTTGGATTTTAAATTAAAGCTCTGTTTGTTGATACAGCTGAGAGTGATTTTGTGTGTGGTGGTGGCAGCAGGGGATTGAATTTACTGCCATCATGAGCAAAATATACTGGTTTCTGTTTCTGAACTGAAATTTAACGAATCCATCTTTCCATATTACCGAAGCCGTGCGCTGATGTGTGGCCTGTGGAATGAAGCCTGTGAAGGTGGTTAGCTGGATTCTCAGGCAGCAGCAGATCAGAACAGCCTGTCCATCTCTGGTATGCAAGGGTGGTGCCCGGGCAGGGAGGCAGATGGTTGTTTTGTCCCAGAAAACAGCTGCTTTGGAATGTGTGTGGTTAGATATTTGGGGGAGAGCTGATAAAGTAGGGAGGATATAAAGGATAAAGGGAAGAAGAAAAGCAAGAAGAAGAGGCTTATTTGAGAGAGAAAGAGAGACAAAGGATAGGGGAAAGAGCTGTATTTTTCTGCTTCTTTGGTCTATAATAACTAGGACAATTTTAACTGAAATGAAGAAAGAAGGGGTGACACGGAATGATCGCCCCCTCGTCTTCACAGCCTCCGCCGCACGTATAAACTGAGCTTGATGGTGACAGGTGGTGATGGTGATCAGCATCATCATCGTAGAAGTGGAAGAGCAGGAGGAGGAGAAGGGAGAGGTAGAGAAGAAAATTCATAACCAAAACCACAATCAAAACACGATATAGAGGATGGTTGCCTCATGAGTCCATGAACTTGCCCCAAGATGTTCTCCGTTGGAAAATTCTTAAAATTTGCAAATCTCTGCTGAAAATCTTTGAAGAAATGAAGACAAAGCTAAAGCATGAGGTTTAGTAGAAAAACCATGGTGCCTGCAGTGAGGATGTATGCTTCAAGTCACATCTTGGCTATTTAATAGCTGCTTAGTTTTGGTTCCATCACTAATCTCCTCTAGCCTTAGCCATGAAATGGACCACAGAGAGTTGATATAAAGACCAAGAAATGAATATGAATGGCAGCGTTTTGTACTCCACAAAACGCTACACAAAAAGGAGATTTTGTCAAAGATAATGCATTTTTGTGGTTAATCCTCTGATTTAAGACATAAACAACACAACTCCTTCTTTGTTTTGACTTACCTTTGTTGCATCCCATTAGAAGTGACATTTTAAATGTTTTCTTTTTTTCTGGTTTTGTTTTATTTTGTGTTTTTATTTAAGAATATTAAGGGGTACAAGTGCTTCGGTTACATATATTGCCTCTGCACTGTGTGAGTCAGAGCTATAAGCATGTCCATCTCCCAGACAGGGCACACCACACCGTTAGGTGTGGATTTACCCATCCCCTCCACCACCACCACCCCACCCCCCCGCCCAATACCCAATGAATGTTACTTCCACATGTACACATAAGTGTTGATGGATTAGTACCAGTTTAATGGTGAGTATATGTGGTGCTTGTTTTTCCATTCTTCTGATATTTCACATAAAAGAATGGGTTCCAGCTCCATCCAGGATAATTCAGGTGGCAGTTCACCATTTTTTTATGGTGAGTAGTACCCCATGGTATACCTATACCACATTTTATTAATCCACTCATATATTAATGGGCACTTGGGTTGTTTCCACATCTTTGCAATTATGAATTGTGCTGCTATAAACATTTGCGTGCAGGTGTCTTTATTATAGAATGTCTTTTTTTTTCCTTTGGATAAATATCCAGTAGTGGCATTGCTGGATGAAATGGTAGTTCTACTTTTGAGGTATCTTCATATTACTTTCCATAGAGGTTGTACTAATTTCTAGTTCTACCAGCAGTACATGAGTGCTCCTATCTTTCTGCACCCATGCCAACATTTGTTGTTTTGGGACTTTTTGATAAAAGCCATTCTCTAAGTTAGGGAGAAAATTCTCAGGCACAGTACCTAATGCTTCCCTTAGGCACTGTGAAGTGATGGATTGTTAAACTTTAAATTTTATAAAAAAGCAGGCATTTACTAAATTTCAGTTGTCCTTATATTTTATGTCAATAAAACTAAATCTCCTTTAGAAATCTAAATATTAATTATTAATTAATTATCATTTACTTAAGTATAATTATATCATATAATAATATCAATTATTAATTAATTATAATTATTAATTAAATAAATATTAATAAAAATTAATGTTCGTTTTTAAAATATAAGCATCTTAATGTTCCTAATGATGATTGTGTGATAATATGAATTATCATCCACCTAGACTAATTTGAATCGCCACAGGAAGATTAAAGAAAGACAACTTTCGTTATTGTGAAAAATGCACTTGGTTTATTTCAACTCTTTCAGAACTGGTCATCAGTAGACATAGGAACTTCAGATAAGCCAAAGATCTCATTCCTTACTTCATGAGAAAGCTAGGATTTTATTGTAGCCACTGATCTCTAGTGAAGAAAGGATCCAAAAATGTTGACAGATGCATGTTTTCATTTGCTTTTCAGCTGGACTTTTCCCTTCTCAGACTCTGACCACCACCTGTGGCAGGTAAGTAGTCACTTCTTTGCATTCACAAGTGTGTGGGCACACATTTTCCATACCCTTCCATCTTGCTTCTTCGCTTATGCACTCAACATTTCTTCCACATCCAGAACGCAGTACTCACGTTGACATGGCTGAGCAGCTATCCTACAGAGCTTCTCAGTTCTCCTTCTCTTCCCTTGATTCATTTGATATTTTTAGAAAACGTTTAAGGAGATTGTGCCTCCACAGAGATAACAGCCAGATGATGAATATACCAAAAAGAAAAAAAAAAAGCAAAACTCTAGCTTACAGAATACAGGTAAAACAAGAATGGCGTTTGGAAACCATAAGGTAGATTTGCTCATTTGCTGGTAAAATGTCTTCTGGTTTTTCTGTTACAGAACCATAGAGCAGGAGATGCTATTAAAACCCAACCATACTCCAGAGCAACTCTGTCTTGTCTAGGTCTATGTCTAACCTATGTTTTTAGTGAAATGTTAACAAATACTGAAGGTTTGGTATTCTCACTGCTGAAAATTCAGAGTAGTAATACATCATAGTCACTAACAATCACAAAAGGGTGCTTCCTTCCATGTGGAATAGATTCTAAGAAATTTTACTTTTCATTTTCAAGCTCTATGAATTATGCTAAGAAGAAAAGAAAAAGAAATTCCCAAGATTCCAAGTAATCTGAAAAATCCATCTATATGCTAGGATAAAATGAGACCCAGGCCTCTGTTCATTTTCGGTCAAGGCCTATGTCTGGCGATGTCTGAGGATTCCGAAGTATCATCCTGAGACAGAGATCTGTGTCTGATTTTGCACTTAAGAAGCTGACTTGATGCAGATCAGCATATTTTGCTGTGAGGTCAGGTCTGATGAGGGAACCCTTGGAGTTATTCCACTTATATTTAATGCCTCCAGGAGGGGAGCATTCTCAGCAGCAAGCCCTTCCACGCTTCTGTGCTGGTACTTAAGCTATTGCCTCCACTTGAAATTCTCCCCTCCTTCGATTTTCAACCTATTGAAAAATTTTGAATCTTTCTCAAATACCACCTCCTCTCTACAGTTCTCCCTCATTCCCCACAATTAGAGTGAATTGCTCCAGCCTCTATATTCTCTGTAACACATTTTTCCCCTCTATTTTGCATTTATCTGTCCTTTTTTAATAATTGTTCATTTCGTATCTATATTTCTTTTCTCCAGCAGAAATTCACAAAGCTCCTGAATGTTCCAAATAAATAGGACGAATGGAAGTAAGACTGGGTTTGAACCACAGTACTTTGTCTCTGATATCTAAGTTATGCTTGATTCAAGAAAACAAAAAACTTCTGATCTAGCCCCACCCTTTTGATTTCAGAATTTCACAGGGAAATTCTGAATTCTGAATGTCAGACATTCAGAATTTCACAGGGAAACACTTTTTCCATGTTTCCCAACTTTACTTTGTTTTCATGCTGAAATGGAGACATTGCAGAGACAAAAAATATAAAATACCTGTTTTCAAGAGTTTCCCATCCCTCAGAAATCAAACAAGAATTTCCCTATGCACCTGAGAAAGGTAAGACTCTAACCCAGAAGGACAGCAGTTTAGGGATGCTTGTTTTGTTCTGGTCCCCTGGGTCTGGCAGAGAAAATTGTCCTACACCCTGCATCTCCCACAATAAATTCACTCTACAGTGTTGAGCAGACTCTTACCTCTAAATCAACTTGTCATGAAAATGGACTCCAGTCCAACTAGCAGAAACAGCATGCTGAGGATAAACGCACTATGAAAAATACTTGAGTGACTTTTCATATTATGCACATCAGAAAATACAGGGACATGCAAAACCCAGAATGGAAAAAAGAAGCAGACACCAACCTGCCATGACCTCCTCCATGGCCCATGGTTCTTGTTTTTCCCAGAACTGTTCTCAGATAGACAACTAACTGGTTTGCATTCCTAACAGTGAATAATTAAATAAAGTTTTCCATGGAATTGATTCATGAGACATGTTATTCTTATCTGTGAGTTTGTTAGTCCTATAAGTATCCACTTAAGGGTGAAGGGTAAGTCTAGAACATGATATCAGTGCAGAAGACCAAATCCAAGACGTATGAATTCACCTGGACTTCCCTACAGATAAAATACATTATTTTTCTTATAATCATTTTGACAATATGGAAAACAATACCAGCAATTTTTATACAGTTTTAGCTCAATGCTTAACCTTCAATGATCCTGTCCTCCAAGTAAAAGCAACCAGGTGCTAAATTGGTAGTAGATAATTTTCAGACTATTTCTAGGTAGAAATCCAGCCACTCACCCCAATTTTCTAGGATAACTAAAGAGAGAAAGGCAAGGAATGAGTCAATTCTTGTGACCAAGAAAAACCCTGCTATCATGCACTGTTTAGAATTACTCAAATACCAGTAACAGGTAGCCCTGGGCAAGGACCCGTGGAAAAGGCACAAGAAACATAGGCTCCTTTGTTACCTGCCGGCACAGGCTGTCTTCTGAAGAGGACAAGGCATATAGCCAGGTAACACTGGGTCTCTGTGCCCAGGTGCAACATCGCCTAGAAAAGGACTCTTTAAGTATCCAGGGATCCTGGGGAGAGTTGTGTCACTACTAAAGGTCATTAGTGTGCAGGGAATGCAAACTATAAACAGGGTTCACAACCAGACCGACTTCCTGTGGCCTGCCTGACATTTCCTCCCTCCTCCGTGGGTGCAGGGCTCTCTCAGGACACCCCTAGAGAGAAATGAGAATGCAGTAGTGCTCTTCATAGCTTCTTGTTTGGGAAGAAATCTGCTATCCTGTGAATTATGCAAATGTTACTTTTTCTGAAGGATTAGAGAATGCATGGAGAGCGTGTTTCACCTTGTTACCTGTTTATCTTGTTAGAAGTATTTGCAATTATCAGAAGGATAAAAGTCCCTTCCCCTTTAAGAAGTCAAGTGGTAACTTAACAGTTGAGCCTTTCATACAGGCAAATCATTCAGGAGGGAATGACTTAGGGACAGTAGAGGGCACACAGAGTTATGCTCTGAATATCCCTTTAGAGAGCCAGAGAGGATGGAAATGAGGGGTCACAAACACCTGAGACTTCAGAAGGTGGAGGAACAGATTAAGGCAAGATACGGTTTTTGTTTTTGTTTTTTTTCCAGAGACAGAGTCTCATTTGTCACCCAGGCTGGCGTGCATAATAGCTCATAGAAACCTCGAACTCCTGGGCTCAAGCAATCCTCCCACCTCAGCCTCCAGAGTAGCTGGGACTACAGGGATGTACCACCGCACCTGGCTAATTGTTTTATCATTTTTTGTAGAGATAGGGTCTCACTATATTGCCCAGGCTGGTCTCAAACTCCTGGCCCCATGTGATCCTCCTGCCTCAGTCTCCCAAAATGCCAGGATTACAAGCATGAGCCACTGAGGCCAGCTGAAGAAGTCTTATAATTATTTAGGAAGGTATTTATACCTTCCAACAAGTAGCAGGAGAAATTAATACCTATTTTCTAAATAGTAGCTTAATACATCATAAAAAGTATTGTGCCAGAAATTAGTTCAGAAAACACTCATAGTATATAATGTATATTTATGTATGTATGTGTGTGTGTGTAAAACTAAAGCAGAGATCAACACAGATCAATAAAGTAACAAATTACTTATTTCTATGTAAACATTTTATGCAACCCCTACACTCCCAAGCACCCTTTAAACGCTAATCTTACTGGATGAGTACATGATTAATTTGGAGTAAGAATAACAAATAGATTTTCTAAAGTCAAAAAATCCTTGATAAATATAGAACATCTGGCATTGCTACCCTGTGGAGAATTAGAAATAACTGATATAACCTCAGAAAATGTCTGTAGAGGATAAAGCCATTTCACAAAAAGCACATCTGAATAAGAAGTCTAAAGACTGAAAACATCTCAGGTTACCCAAGATTTGTTTAACATATTAAATGCAGTTGCAATTTCAATTAAAATGCCAATAAGACATTTCTTTACATTTTTATGTTTGATTTGACAATATTATTCTAAAATTTACCTGGGCGAATGAACTATGAAAGTATCTAAGAAAAAATTTTAAATAATAAGATAAAGATAAAAATAGTAGCAAGCAGAGAGAATTCATTCAAGTCATTAAGCCATATTATAAAATAATAACAATTAAAATAGTGTGGTGAAATTATAAGAATAAACAGATCAGTGGAACAAAATATAAAGTTCAGAAACAAATGCAAGTACATAGAAAATATGGCTTTTGAAAAGATTTCAAGTCAAATCATTAGAGGAATAATGAATTGTTTAGGTGCTAAGCTAGATATAAAGGAGAATATGAACTTCTTCCCTCATAATATCCACCAAATTAAATTCCAGACATACTCAAGAACTAAATACGAACAATAGTATCATTTTTTAAAATCTAGTAGAAGCTATTAAAAACATTTTTCTGATCTTGAGGTAAGGTAGTTCTGTCTAAAGCAAATATTTAAGGGCAAAATCAATAAAAGACAGTATTGATAGATTTGACTCCCCAGCAAGCAAAACTTCTGAATGTCAAAAATGCCATCAATAAAATTTAAAACAAATAGAAAATTCACACAGTTACACAAAAAGAGTTATGAGAAAGAAACTTATGACAGTAAAAGGATTATGGTCTTCAATTATACAGTGCTTAGAAATCAGCAACAAAAACAACAAAAATAAAGACCCTAAAAATATGCTCACTATATTAAACGGATAATTCACAAATACAGAAATGACTGAATAACAAATGAATTATTAACATTGTTCTTCCTAATAATAGACACAACTTTAAACACACAATACCAAGTTTGCCTACTAAAGTGGCAATAACTGAAACAAAATGTTCTGGTTGAGGTGCAAGGAAGTTGGGGCTTTAACTTGCTCCTGATAAAAAGTGAACATGTTTCCTACGTTCTAGGAAGGTAGTATGTATCGAAAGCCTTAAAAATATGCACACTCTTAACCATAAACTCCTCCAACAAAATTAATCGGATATATTTTCTAAGATTTATGTATGTGGATATTAATTACATGTTATTTCTATTTCAAAAATGTAAAACAATAAGAACTAAGTAAATGTATAAAGCCACTTAAAATGATGCCATAGAATAGTGATGTGGGGAAAATGTTAATAATATATGGCTGAGTGAAAAATATATGGCTGAGTGAAATAAATGGCTGAGTGAATATATGGCTGAGTGAAAAAAAAGGCATTTTGAAAAAAAATAGTGTGGTCTTGTTTTGTAAAAGCACACACACAGACACACACACACACATGCACATTTATAACTAACTAGATGGATTTACCCTAGAATGCTACCAGTAGTTATCTTCAAATGGTAGAATTACAAGTAATTTTTATTCTCTTCCTTTGGTTTCTATGTGTTTTTAAAAGCCAAATAGTTTTGTATATATTTAAAATGATTCAATATTTTAATTGAAGAAAATGTTATTGAAATAATAAACACAAAAAATAAGATAACTAAAAGAGAATAAAGTATTTTATCTATGTCTCTAAAGGAGCAATTCTCTGCAAGGATAAAAAATATTCTTACAGTTCTTTAACCACATCCTCCTTAAGCTCAAGCACCAAGACACAGTTGGTTGGAAACACTTGCTGGCGATCTTCGATTTTAATTTAGTTCCTGGAAATCTGCACTTTAACAGCTGGGAAAATGGACAACTGTATATTAGTGGATTCACTTTGTCTTATGAACCTATGCCTAAATTGCTCACATTTAGCTTTTGGAAAGTTGCTGGTATGAGCAGAGGGAGGTTTCAAATTTAACAATGTCAACAGTATTTTTTTAAAAAAAATCTCTAGTTTATCTTCCCCCAAGGAGATGAGAAATAAAAAGTAAACCTTGGCGGCTCCGAGGCATTTTCTATAACTAGACACATATAACTCTCCTGGAATGAAATGGATATTTAATCAATTTTCCTTCCCTGTGCTTTCAATCTACTAATAATGCAAACTTTAAAGCATTTCTACGGTTATTGTTAACAATGGCACCCCCTTAGATAAGCTCCAATGGCCTACAGGGTGGTGAAGTAAAGGAGCTCAGCTCCCAACTGCTCATTTACTTAGGGGGTGATCAGGAAATACCCCCAGGGACCACCGAGTTCTTTGAGAGCCATGTGACCTGGAAGGCCACTCAACTTCCCCACACCTCGATTTCTTAGCTGAAAAATAGGGATAATAATGCCAACCTTACGGAGTTATGATGAGGAGTAGATTTTACAGAAAAAGATACAAAAATAGCTGTGGGGTGGGAAATAGCTATCCAAATGTCCCATCATTTCAATAATGTTCCTCTAAAAAACGTCACTGGTTTTAGCAGACTGCGATAGCATAGTTACTGCACACTCCATGGGCTAGTGAGTGGAATGGCTTTTCTGCCTTATGTTTGAAGCCGCAGGATGGTGTTGACAAAGGGCACAGGACAAGAATCCTTCATACCAAGACCAAAACCTGATGTCAGTCAAGGAGAAGGGTGATCCATGCCTCTGCTCTCTCTTAAGTTCTTTCAGGACCGGCTTTTAAGAAAGAATAAGAACAATCAATTTAAAAATCTACTCTTTCAGAGTAATCACTGACAGCAGAAAATGTTCAAGTCACCCACTTTATTTAACCATGTACCACAAGCAAATGTTGTATTTCTCCTTCAGTGATTTTTCTGACAACTTTCTCCTCTCACACTTGCCCTGCAGGTGTGTCTTAACACCTGAGACTCTGCCCTCCCTCTTCCCTCTCCCCATCTTCTTCAATATTAACTTGCTCCACTCTTTATATTTCTGCAGAGTAAACAGAAGGCCCAGATAAAATGAGGCCATTGCTTGCTTTTAAACTAAGATGATCATCGCCACCGAAAAGGAAATCACCGAAAAGGAAGGAGGGATACTCCTAGAGAGAGATCTGGGAGAGTTTTCTGGGATGGGACTGCACCAATTGGCTGAACGGGGCTGGTAGGCTTCGAGGTGGCCTTGTCACTTCAGTATGGTTTTGGCAAATGCCTGATCAGTGAATCTAAAAACACCAAATCTTTAGGATTAGAATTGCCTGCTGTTTATGTGAAACAAAGGGAAATTTTTCTCAGAGTGTGCCCATAGTTGTTCCAAATGGCTAGCACCAAAAATACAGCCATTTTTACCTCGCATGTATTCTTTTACTAACATTTTTCATAAGAAATGAGAAGAATCAAAATTCATCCGTCTGTATTCTTTTAAAAGAATTTAAATCCAGCAATATTTATTAAACATTTATTATAAACATAACTTTGGCCTAATCAATACTGGGAGTGTACAAAGAACAGGACTGAAAACATGGGCTTTGGTGCCCTTTTGGAATGTTGGTTTCATCACTTACTAATTGTACTGATTTCTTAGGGAGCTGTAAAAAATTATCACAAACTAGGTGGCTTAAAAACAACACAAATTATTTTCTCACAAAAGTGTTGGTTGTTTCTGAAGTCTCTGAAGGAAGATTTATTCCGTATCTCTCTCCCAGCTTTGGGTGGTAGCCAGGAATCTTCAGCATTCTTTGTCTTGTAGATGCATCACTCTAATCTCTGCCTCCATCTTCACAAGTTCTTCTCTGTGTGTGTCTCTCCAATCCCCCTGCCTTTTCTTTCATAAAAAGACCAATCATTGGATTTAGGGCCCACCCTAAATCCAAGATTATCTCATCTCCAGATCTTTAACTTAATTACATCCACAAAGATCCGACTTCCAAATAAGGTCACATTCATAAGTACCAGACATATCTTTTGGGAATCTATTCAACTTACTACACCAGCTATGTGACTTTAGCAAGTTATGTAAACTTTAAGCTGCAATTCCTTTGTCTATAAGGTGGTAATAATAATAACACTGTAGAATCATAATTAAGATTAAATGTGATAATATATATAAAGTTCCTAGTGTATTGCTTGATTTATAGTGAACACTCAATCATCATTAACTACCAATATTACTAGTATTGTCATTATTTCATTATTAACCATCCTACAGGATGCAGAAATAACAAAACACAAAGTCTTCCCCCAATAGTCTAATAATACAAGAAAGGATGGATGCACATGGACAGAAGATCTGGCTTTAACATCTGCAACTCACAAAGTCCTTCATATCATGAAACACATGCTTGCCAAGGCACCTTAGGTTAAGGGGGATGGGCTACAGGTTGATTCCTGAGATGCTGACATAAATATTGGCTCTTTCCCTCTTCAAAATCAGCACGCTCTCCTATTCCCCACTTCTAGATGTTCTCAAGGCAGTATCTAGTTAAAAAAAAAAAGCTGTTGCTCTGGGATTTCTGAGCAGATGCCCTTTCTGGTTTGCCACACTGACAAATGAAGCATCACTTAAAATCGCTGGCTAAAAGAGCCACCTGTGCGAGACGTCACACAGCATCAGCAAGCAACAGCTTTCCACTAACCTTCCCCACTCACTCTGATTTCTTATGGCTCTTCTATACTTCATCACATTAGAGCACATGAAGGCCAAAACCAAAGACTGTGAGTGACTCATTCTTCTCGAAGAGTTGGCCAACATTGTCATAAATGAGCATGAATTTCAAAGGAATCAGATATCAAGGGAAGTGGAGTATTAATGAATAGAATATCCACCAGAATAATGTGTTAGGCATTCTAAAGAGGAAAAAACAACACACACACAAATGAGAAGAAGTGAGTACAGTAAATATTCTCACAATGCCATGTTTCTTAGTCATGGAAAAAAAAATCTGTAACTATTCTGAGTTGAAATTCCTTTTTAGTCCTATATTTGCTCATTGGTCTGTGGGATACAAATACCTAACAGAAAAGTAGAGGCTTCACCCAAATCATGTAACAAGATAAACATCCCCAAACAACTGGCTGTTTAAAGAGCACCAACCTTTCATTCTATTTACTAAGTAGTTTTGATATAGTCAAAACAGTCAAACAGATTTGTATTCAGATATGACCTTTTATGTATACATGTCAATTAATTCCATTCCAGATCATTGGGAGGGTTGAAATGAACCTTAGTGAAAAAAGTAATAACATAAGATTAACAAAATGAGAAGTTTGAGGCAAGTGGGGAGGATTTTTTTTTTTAATTTTTAAACAAAAAGAACAGATGTGTAAAGAGACTGCCGTCACGCTGTGAGCTTTGGAAAATTTTAAAGTGAAAGAAATATTAGGAGGTTTTTGACTTAGAAATAAAAGGAAAGCTTTTAATGCCTAAGATCCAAGGATGCAAAGACAAGATAAAACATAAGCTGTTTGTGTTGTTTGAATTTAGCTACATTTTTTTCCCCGAAATGTCCTCTATTTGTGGCTGATAGGGTGAATGAGCAGGCCTGTTGCTGTGGCAGTTACATAATCCTATGTAAAATGCACATGGCAAAAGAAACCATTCCCCATACGTCCTGATTTGGACCCCTCCTGTGCTCTCTGCAGAACAGGATCATTTCATCCAACTCTGTGGTCAGTGGCAAAACTACTTGTTGAAATGTCCCAAAGCACAGAGCCTGTCTTATTGATGAACTGACAACTCAAGGGATCAAACAAATGGTTTTGTGTTTTTCCCAGGGAAAAGAAAATTGGAGTTGAGATGGGCCCATTATGGAAACTGAAGTTGAAGATGTTACCATGAACACTCATAGAATAAGTGACTCCAGCCGCGGAGTGGTGGGATTATGAAAATCAAGGGGAAGTGATATTGTAGGATCCAAATACAGAGCCCAGATGGACTTGTCACAACTGATTTGTATGAGGCCACAGCTTTGCCCAGGTACCTAAGTAGAAACAAACCTTGGCCATATGTTCCTTTTTTGAAAGTCACCCCAGCTGTGCCCCATGATTATCTAATACTAAATCTTCTTCTAGAAAATAAGGTGGGAAATCGGTTTCAAATTAAATGCTAAATGCACGACCAAAACCAATCAAAGCCTCCTCCAGCAATCCAAACGTTCCCAACACTAAGCCATCTGACATGCTTTTTCAAGGTGTTGGCCTTTTTGAAAGCCTGGGGAATGTCATTAATGCTATGAGAATCAAAGTGAGAAACATGTTCCACTGTTTTAGCAGGCTTAGAAGCTCTTCCCAGAATCTTTAGGGAGCAGAAACGGAAGGAAGATATGGCAGTGGGAGGGAAGATGAAGTGATTCTGCCCTTTCCTGGGTTTGAGGTCTGTAACAAGGGCTGAACATCATAGTTAATGAAGGCACAGACCTTTTTCCCTTCCTTATTACACTCAAGCTCCTTGCCGGGTTTTGAGTTTGGAGGACAAGTGTGGTCACACCCTCCCTGAAACGTTGTCAGTGAGAGCACTCCAGCCTCCACCTGGAATGTCAGAAGGTCACAGGCTTGCCTCCGATCTCCGTGCCATCCTGAGAACTACAGCATCATAGCAGCTACAAAAGTCCAGGCCACTTGCGTATCAGTGCATTTTTCATACCCAGTCTCACCAGAGGGGCCCATTGAACCTTTCCATCATTGCCTCCTCTGACAAGAGTAGAGTTACAGACAATTATTTCTTCAGGGGCCCTTGAAAATTAAGGGGAAAAAAATAATTAAAAGTGAAGTGAAATTGAAGATATCCTTAGAAAGGGCGAAGGACAAGAAATGCATCACTACCAGGCATTTAAACCTTTCTGGGGATCAGTGAATCCCCAAATAAAATCTAAATCCAAGGCTACTTGACAATTTCATTTTTAAAATGTGATGATAGTTTACATCTTTGTTCACACAGAGCACATGCTTTCAGTTCCGAGTACTTTTTAAAGGAGAAGAGTGACACAAAATGCAACATGGACAAGGAATGAAAATTGCTTTAGATCTGCACTTTGAACATCCAAACCTATGGGATGCCAGGGTCTGGAGCTCCATATTTCTTCCTTTGATCTGACTCTTCCAAACATGATCCATGTACTGGCAAATTTCCCTAATGTTCCCGGTAAGCTTCAAAGTAAACCACTGATTGGCCCAATATTTCTGCATTGGCTTTTCCCATTGTTTTTATGTAAGAAAAAGAAAAAGAAAAAAGAAAAACAAAACTCACTGGGTATTTAACATGTGGTTTCCATATTGTCCCTTAATCATTCTGTTTTAAAGTGAACCAAAGGGGAAGAAAGAGTTAAAGTGCTTGGGATTGGGGTGAGAACTTCAGATTCCTGTAAGCCAACATTTATGTGTGGAGCACTTAATACAATTCTGGAACATCTGCAGGGCAGCTGTCTTATGTTAGACCAGGTTCACAATAACGTGTCACCACAGAATGAGAAACAGATATGTGGGGTGGGGGTTGGGGGTGTGGTGTAATTTGTAGGGAATCTAATTGATGGAGTTTAAATTGAAAGCAATGACACATAATTCAAATCTATTTAAAACAACATAATTATGAATACTCACCAGGGATATATTGAGTAATTACTAAATTAATGAGTCAGGAAGGTAGTTTTACTCCATATATATGGAGAAAGAGTATATACATATTTATATATATAATTATATGTTACATAATACATTTATTTTATATGTTTATATGTATAAAAATTAGAAACTCAGTCAATTGTCTTTATAGCAGAACAAAACAACTGTATAATTCAAATATCCAACTAAGTTGGAAAAGCCTAGCTTAATTGAAGGGTGAGCCTTCATGCATGTCTACTCAGGGTCATGTGGGGCATCTCAGCCCCTGTCCCTCTGTCCTGTCCGTGGGCAGAGGCTCACCCTCAACACCTCTGAAGCCTTTGTCCTGAGGTTCCCGCTGAAAGCCACAGAACTCTACTGCTTCTCCTGATTATGTCCCTTCCTGCTCATCACCCTGTAGAGACAGTGCCTCAACTATGCCCACTCTCTGCTTCCTTCAACTGTGTTCTGTGGACATGTTCTATGATACGTTAATTCTTATTCTATGAGAAGAGAACCTCATGGTCTAATAAATGTGAGTGATGCCAAGTTAAACAGGATTTTTTTTTTTTTTTGCCATAGGGCTTCTCAAAGCCTTTAATTTGCCAGTATATATTATGGATTCAGGAGCAGTAAAGCAGGTCTTATGGGGTCTTCTATCAGGTTCAGACATTTTTAAAACTCAGAAAATAGAATTGTGCTTATTTATTTTCCTACCACTCAAAATATCCTGAAGATTTGAGTCAGCTCTCTATAATAAATAGGTCAGTGTATTTTAGTCACCTGCAAAGCATGCTTCATCTTCTATTATATTAATACTTGCAGGACACTAGGAAAAAATAAGCAAAAAATATTCACTCACTTTTGAGGAATCTGATATGTTAATGCCCAAGTTATTTCTACAAATTTGCAATTTATTGCTGTTTTGTTCATGCTGATTCTTTTTGGAATTATTATTTTTCTTTCCTTCTTTTTAAAATTGAGCTGCTATCATTTGCTGTGATTAAAAAGTAAGAAAAAAGTCTTTTGAAGGCTGCCATTATCAGCTATGTCAAGAATGGCAGGGCATAGCTAAGCAATATCACCAAAATGAAAAGGAAAGATTCAAATCTCCTACTAAATACCTAGACTATGAGTCAATCAGGAATTGAGCGCCTTGAGTTTAGCCAGGCAGGGGTGGAAATGACTAAAATAAAGGACTGCCAGGCTACTGATAGTAAATGCAGCTGGAAAAGAAATCAAACTCTTAAATTTAAGGTTTTAAAATTTGTTTTGGTTGTGTATGTGTGGGGTGTGTATGTGTGTGAATGGGTGAGTATGTTACTGTGTAAAGGTACAGGTTTGGAGGTAAGGTTTTCAATGGATGAAGAAACAAACAAGCTAGAAAAACTTAGTAAAATAAATGGAGAGTGGAGAGCGCATTCAGGTGGAAAAATACAAAATTAACTTTAAAAACAACCTAAGAGATCCAAAGGTCTGTAAAAGAAATATTCTATGATTGGAGAACATGTCTAAGACACACACAACCTTATCACTGTGCAGATTGTATAATATTTCTTATGCATCCCAATAAATGTACCCAAAGGTAGCATTTTAAGCTACACAGAAAATACCAAAGCTCAGACATATTTCAATGCCAGTCCCTGGGCAGGCTGGCCCTAGGGCAAAATATTCTGGAACACCTGGTTGGCTGGCAGACTTTCTGGATAGCAGCATTTGGGGACCAAACAGGCATTTATTTCAGCCTCTCTGATGCTTTCATATGGTAAAGAAGCAATCAAAGAATCCTGGCTTTATTTTCTGAAGCATTGGTTTTGATCCACCTAAAAGGAAATGGGGTGGGGGGGGAGGATGGAAGGAGGGAAGGGGATAATGTGTTTCGCAGCTTCAAATCAAATACTCTTGGAAAAATGTCCAGAAAGCAATTCAGAGTGAAAATATTTGCCTTCTGGCTAAATAGCCAGTAGCTTTTTATTGCAAAATGGAAATAAACAGCACTGCTCATTTATACCAAAAAAGGACAATCTACAAATAACCCAAATCCCAAAATAAAGATATTTCTCAACAGACTAGGACATGATTCACGAAGTTCTTGACTTCAGAGTTTCATTAATGGTCACAGCACATAGATAAGAGTGGGCTGGGGTTGTGATTAGTAGTAAAAAGTCTCAAATATTCCTGAGCCCACACCCCGGAAGGGTTTGGGCCACAGCCGGTGTGATCCTTGCCCTTTACTCTACTTATTGAACAGACGCCCTTTCTCTCTTATGGCGGTGCCTTGCGAAGCTGAAAACCCATGTCCAGACCATATACAGTGGCAAACATCACAGTCACACTGAAATTAACTTAAATGAACAATGTCTCTTGTATTTTCCTGGATAGAGCTGGAACCCATTCTATTAAGTGAAGTAGCCCAAGAATGGAAAAACCAGCACCACATGTACTCACCAGCAAATTGGTATTAACAGATCAACACCTAAGTGGACATATAGGAATAACATCTATTGGGTGTCAGGCAAGTGGCGGGGGCATGGGTATATACATACATAATGAGTGTGATGCACCAACTGGGGGATGGACACGCTTGAAGCTCTGACTCCAGGGGGCGGGAGGGGGCGGGGCTGGGGCAAGGGCAATATACGTAACCTCAACATTTGTACCCCCATAATGTGCTGAAAAAAAAATAAATATAAAAAATGGTAAATAAAAAGATGTCTCTATGAAAATGTTTGATTTAATAGGACATAGTTTAAAAAAGAAAGTGAAAATAAATACAAAGCCAATAATATTTACAATGAGGTTGGTACTGACTGATTAACACTATGATGCTCAAATGGTGGTGGTGTTCACCAGGGATTCAGGGATTGGGGGGGGAGGTAGACCCACATCTGAGGGATGTGGTGAGCATTGTGGAGGGGAAGGGCATACCTCTAACCCTTGCTAGAGAGAGGCAAAGATATAAAATGCAACCAAAATGATTGTATTCTCATATTTTCTTGAAACAAATAAAAAAAATGTATATTTACAATGAGGAACTGGCCAATAGAAAGGTAGGAATAATAATAGTATCCACTCATTCATTCATTCAATAACGTATTAAATTCCTACTGGACTAGGAACTGCAGATACAGAAAGGAATAAAAAAAAAAATGAGCACCTGGTGAGGAAGTCAGGAGTCAACAGATGTATTGCTCAAGATGCTCATGTGTAAACTGTGATGTCTTATATCCAAATAGTACTTTAAATGTTTCAGAGAGTTTTCAGCTTCATTATCTCACTTGATCCTCATATTCATAACACTTCTCTAGATATAGAGCAGGCAGGCAGTATATGAGAATACAAAGTCAGAAAGGTTGAGTTTCTTTCAAATGATCTATTAAGAAGGGTGAGAATTCAGGTTTCATCTCTGGTGTCTTGTGCCACTCTGTAAATCTCTAGAATACTGAAAGTAAGTTACTAAGAAGTCCTTTTATATTTAATCACTCCAAAAATAGCTGTCTCTGTAGATCCCATACTCTGTAAGTTCTCTTTTACCCTTAAAGCTAAGCTTTAATGAATGGAATGATCCCAAACTATGTTAACTGCATATTAGACAAAAGACTTCCTCAGGGCAAACCTATCACTGTGTAGAATTTGGAAGTCCAAATTGTGAATGTTGCCAATTAATTCATCCACTGAAATTGTATTTGGTAAGAATCTACTACATTCCAGGTACTCTTCCAGGCACAGGGCTAGCAGAGTGGTGAAGACAGTCAAGCTCTCTACTTTCAGAAGGAGGAAACAATAGGCAGAGAAAAAACACACAAAATAATTACAGTTAGTGTAAGTGCTTTGAAAAACAATAAAAGGAGGTGATATGGTAAAGAGTGGGGGAATAGGACTTTAGATCAGGTGGTCAGGGAAGGCCTCTTTGGGTGACATTTGAGCTAGACAAGAGCTAGCATGTGGAGATCCAGGGCTAAACACTTTAGCCAGAAACAGCAACAAAGACAGAGGCTTAGGATGGGAATGAGCCCACAAGCACACGTACAGCATGGTGAACAAGGGGCATAGCCCTGGTCCAAAAGGAAGTTTGAATCCAACTATTATAAAAATATATAAATAAGTGGAGATCTTTGCCCTAAATGCAATGAAATTTTAGTTAAGGAAGTGAAGTTATCTGATTTCAGCAAGTGGATCATAAAATGGACCCCAGAACTCCCAAATACAGGATCTTTAGGAGGCAGTTGGCATATTATTTATCTAATGAGTGAAAATGTGTTTAAATAACTTGCACAAGAAAGGTGGGACATCCACAGGTGCCACTCTGAATGCAGAGCCTTGCTCTTTACTCGTGGATCCTGGAGGTTTCTAATGCAGTCCTGGTACAAAAGATTCTAGACAACTATGAAGAGTGAGTCCAGGGGTGGCCAATCCCAGGCTGAGTCTGGCATTTATCACAGCCACAGTTACAGAGGCAAGTTTATGAAGCTGGCTTAACACACAGCAGGAGCATCTACACATTGTTGCTGAAATTGCTTCTTCTATGCTCTCTCCCGGGAAACAGGTTCAGTGACCCAATCTTTTCCTCTATTTCTAATTTCCTCCATCAATGGCCAGTGATTACCTAAATGGGATTGTTCAAGTATATCTTCCATGCATTGAGGATGAAATAGCAGGCATAAAGCATTTTTTAAGCATGAACTACCTTCTGTATAATAATCAACTATCTCATTTATTCAGCCCATCATCTGTTACCCTTAAGCAGTTCCATACGCATTGGTTCGTATTTGAGATACAAGACTGTTCAGCCGTAGCACCCATTTGCTAACAGCAGGCACATGTTTAAAGCATGCTTAATGTTACTGCTCTATAATGTCTTGCCACAAAGCATTCCTTCCTAAGAGTAAAATGCTCTTTGTGAATACCACCTCATTAATTCTGGGAGAGGCAGCAGCAATCACTCTCCCCACATTTTACCCATAAAGAAACAGAACCACTGAGAGATCCAGAGTGAGCCAAGATGATGTAAAACTATAACACTTAATGGCAGGATCACAGATAACTTTCTCATTCCACTTGAGCAAAAGACTTTACATCCTGCCCCACCCACACTACACCGATACACATCAAGCACTAACATAAGCTACCTGACATCAATCCTTGAACTTTGTATCCTAGAGCCTTTTCAATCCTCCAGAATTTGTTTGGGTCACTTCCATTCCAGAAGCCACTCATGGTACCTTCTTTATCAGGCAGGTTTCATTCTTCGAGGTTTGAGCTCTAGTTCCAGCCACATTCACAAACAATAGGCACAGTCATGCAGACTCTGAATTCAAGGCTGTGGACTCTTTTCAGCATTTTTGTGGTTGTCTTAGATGTTCACAGGGCTCTGAATAGACCGAGCACTTTGACTTAGCATCAGTCGCTACTTCTAAACTATTCAAAACATCTCTATAAAATTTAGAAATAGCTCATGACGTGGGTTGTTTTAATTAACCTTCAGTTTTTAATAAATTCTGTTTGCGAGCATTTTGCAATTCTAGGATTCTGTTACCTTATGTCTCAAATTGAAGTCAAGTTTTAAGGGATTCTTTTCAGTCTTGAATATCCTAAAAGTTACCGTTGATGACAATGGTGCCAATTTTTTAGTGACTTTTTTCAGGTTTTGATGACAGCTATCTTTTGTGGCTTGTGGAAAAGCAAATGAACTGTCAAAAGAAGACATTTGATCTGGACTTATTTGGTGGGTAAATGCGAATTTGATATTTGTGTGAAGCAAGCCACGTTTGTGCATAGTCCATTTATCTGCAGGTTGTTTTCTCCAGCAATTATATATCATCACCTCATATCTAACATTGCTGTGGATTTTTTAGTAAGAAAAATAAATAATTAGAAACCTCTATTGGACAAAAGCAAAGGACAACAATGGGTCAGCCAAATCAGCCTCCCTCTTGTAGTTCTCTTATCCTCAAGTAATTGATATCCATGGCATTTCTCAGTCTAGCTAACCATCTGGGTCAGAACAGACAAAAATATTCATTTTTTTTTTATCTTAGAAGCCCTATTCCCATTGCTCTAAAGCCATAGGCACATTCTCATTTTTAAAAAAATATTTTCAATTGAAAAATTAAAAATTGTATATATTTATTATGGTGTATAGCAAAATATGTATGCATTGTGGAATGCCTAACTCAACCTAATTAACATATACGTTATCTCACATACATATCATTTTTTTCATGGTGAGAATACTTTAATTCTACTCTCTTAGCAATTTTCAAGTATGTGTTTTACAATAGATCTCCTGAAGTTATCCCTCTTGTCTAACTGAAATTTACCGACATCTTCCCTTTCCCCCATCCCCAGGCCTGGTAATCACCATTCCACTCTGTGCTTCTACAAGTTCAACTATTTTAGATTGCACACATAAGTGAGATCATGTGGTATTCATCTTTCTGGGCCTGGCTTATTTCACTTAACATAATGTTCTCCAGGTTCAACCACATTGTCACCAATGAGAGGATTTCCTTCTTTCTTCCAAGCTGAGTAGTATTCCACTGTGTGTATGTGCATGTGTGTGTGTATCACATTTTCTTTCTCTATTCATTCATGGATAGAAACCTAGGCTGTTTCTCTACCTTAACTATTATGAACAATGCTGCAATAAACACGGGAGTGTAGTTGCCTCTCTGACATACTAATTTCATTTCCTTTGGATATATGCTCAGCTGTGGGATTGCTGGATCATATGGTAGTTCTATTTTTGACTTTTTGTGGACCCTCATACTATTTCCTATTATGACCAGTTTTCTCTTATGATCCATTTAGGAACTATATTCCTAACTGAGATATATTCATTCTTCTGAAATGGTGTCTTTTTATTCTGTCTTCTGAGAAGAATTCAGCTCCGTAAGTTTTAAAACATTCCTGGAAAGAATAATCTCCATTTTTAATTCAGAATACATATAGTTCAAGAGGGTGACAAGTCCAACAACAATAAAGAAACTAATATCCATTAAGCACTCACTTTGTGCCTAACACTGTAGTGTGTGGTTTACACGTTATCTCTGTTCATCTCCATCAATGGGGACATGCTAGTATGACCCCCATTTTATAGATGAAGAAATTGAGGCTCAGAGAATGGTTAAGTCATTTACCCAAAGATGCCCAGCAAGTGATGGAGCCAAGATGAACACAGGCAATCTGATTCCATGGGCCACATGCTCCATGGCCCAGGTGCCTTAGGCTCCACACACCGAGTGTCTGAGGCAGGGCTACAAGGTGACTCCTGACAGCTAAGCTCGCCATGGCAACGGTGATTAGCATCCTTCATTTAAATGCATATGAACACCACAATGGGACAAATGTATCATTATATAAAAGGTGTGTCCATTAGGATGCAATAATTGGCCCTTTTAGCATTTTCATTGCCACATATCACACATTATATAACCATTACTAAGCTAATCCCACCAAAGCCTATTAATGCCAGAAAGACTTCAAGCTTCATCACTCAACTGTCTCCGAGGGTGTTTTCTCACTTGTTCTAGGGCTACATTTTATATCTGCAATTATGGGGAAAGGATGCCATGAAAACTGTCTTTAAATCTCTTTTTAACACAACCGAACGAAACATCAAGTTGATTGAGGTCTCCAGGACATTGATTGAGAGCTATTTTCCATGTGTTTTAGGCTTCAAAGAATCATAGCTAAAGTGCTATCACTAGAGGACAAGAATACACACCAGCTACTCAGCCATGCCTAAGGCTGCAGGCCCAAGATGAAAAGAATTAGACCAAATATTATAGTAATCAGGCCCCATGCAAGCAAAAGCCTGACTCAGTATTAAGAACCCCCTACTAATGGGGCAGTGCACCTCCGTGCTCTTAGTGCTTGGGCGCTCCTGGCATGGAAACGTTTTCCAAGAGCGTAGTAGTATTTCGTCTCCTGGGAGATATCATTGACCTCTCTTTTTGCAATGTTTGAACTCCACTCGCTCATTCTTACCTCTGAACTTGCTCTCCTTTCCATTAAGCATTTCTTGACCCTTCCTCACCATACTCAAAACTATGGACCTAGTTTACCCTCCTGTACCACCGGCCCCTTTGCAAGTTAATCTTCACTCCCAGATTCAACAGACAGCTCGTACACACGTGTGCACCCTGATTTCATGTTTACTTGGTACTGCTCCTAACAACAAGGCGGTGTGTTCTCACTCTGAGAAGGTTTTCTAGGCCTCGTCAGTGGTAAGCTAACTGCGCTTGCATCCTCACGAGTTCTCAGCGGGCCGTGTGTGTGACCTGCCTCCCCAGCTCCGCGTCATCTCTCAAAGGCTGGGGAATATCGCTTTCCGTCCTCTTATATTCCTGCCACCTTGACTTTGCGAGGCCTGGTAAGTACCCAGCACTTCCTATACATTAAATAAATAAAATAAGTAAATATTATTTATTTGGATAAATTAAATGGATAGCCCTATCTGCTTCCGTTGAAAGATAGAGAGCGGGCTGAGCAAGCCTGCATTCTGCGTGGTCCCGCGGCCCACGGAGGCAGCCCTTGCATTTTTCACTCAGCCAGAGTCCCTGCTTCTCAGCACGCTGCGACAGGTCCATCTAGGTTGAAACGAGCATTAAAAGTTGCTCCATCCTGATGTCAAGAGACCACCACACCGTTCCGTGTTCGAACAGACCCGCAAGAGGCAGTAGGGGGCACTGTGGCCTCATGCCCACAGGAGAGAGGAAGTGGCCACGTCCTAAGGCCTCTGCTTTGCAGCGCCAGCCCCTCTTGTCCACGCTGAGTGCTGCCACTGCTCTCCCCTTTCAATACTCTCTTCTTCAGTTTTCCTTGACTGTACCAAAGCTGTTCAAAAGCTCATGCCAATTGCAGTGATTGTTCTGAAAGGCTCAATAAATCAGCTATTGTTTTAAGGCAATAGTCACCAAAGCCAGAAGTTAGGGAGCAATCCTTGGCCTCCAGATTTAATTGGCCATTAAGTCCCAAAGATTCGATTTCCACGTTCCCTCTTAAATCCACCCTCCTCACTCAGGATAGGAACATATGCTTGCACAAGAGTGCTCCGCCGATGGGGTCAGGGAGGCTAAAACCCAGCCAATCACTGCTGGCCAGGCCCTGTGCCCTGACACAGGCTACACCTGCCCACCAGAAGGGGCGTCTTTCTCCACGGTGCTGAGCAGCCCCAGTGGGCCAGCACAGACCCACTCTAACCATCCCGACTGCAGCCACCCTGGTCCTGGCCCTAATGATTTTTACATTGACCACCATGACAGTCTCCTAACACCACTGGGGGTGATTCAATTTGCATGTGCACACACACATATTCACAACAGGACAAATTGTATGAATATTTACAAGTTAAATATGCCATGATCAAAATTCAAATTAAATGAATATGACCCATATGCTCTTTGGCTGCAAGAGAATGTCTTCTGCTCCAGCTAGGATGTGGAACTGACTGCTGTGTTGCAGGGTCTTTCTAGTTTGGTACTATGCACAACTTGTGTTATACATTGATTCAGTTTGCAGCTGTTTTTCTCTATTAAAGTCCTTCCAAACTGTTTGTGATGCTACTGGGCCTTTATGAAGTTTCTTTCTGTGTTTGTCTCATTATATGGCAACAGTTAAAGTTGTCCTACTGGGACCCCGAAGGGTCTCATGTTCAAATGTCAACTGGGACTTAAACAAACCTCATGGGAGTCCTCAGGTCATCAAATAATCATCCAGATAATCCAGAATGTGCTTATAGTTTTTAAATGTAAGCAAAAATAAGCTAATTTTTAAAATTAGAGCCTGCAAAGCAGTGGTCCCCAACCTTTTTGGCATCAGGGACCCATTTCATGGAAGACAATTTTTCCACAGACTGGGGTGGGGTGGCAGGGGGATGATTTCAGGGTGATTCAAATGCACTACATTTATTGTGCAGTCAAACCTCCCTGCTAATGATGATCTGTATCTGCAGCCGCTCCCCAGCGCTAGCATCACCACCTCAGCTCCACCTCAGATCATCAGGCATCAGATTCTGATAAGGAGCCACAACCTAGATCCCTCTCATGCGCAGTTTACGGTAGGGTTCACACTTCTATGAGAATCTAATGCCACCACCGATCTGATAGGAGACGGAGCTTATGCAGTGATGTGAGTGATGGGGAGTGGCTGTAAATACAGATGAAGCTTCACTTGCTAACCAGCCACTCACCTCCTGCAATGCACCCTGGTTCCTAACAGGCCACAGACTGGTAGAATAGTACCCGTCTGCGGCCTGGAGTTTGGGGACTGTAACCATAAAGGACAGATCATCCTCATACCTGAATTTATAGGTCAAATGAAACCAAGTTGAAATTCAACTTTCTTTACAGTTTTACTGTTAGGAGGACTCAAGTTTACAAAACACTACTTCTCATGCTTATGGCATTAAACCTTCCTATCAGTACATAAGGTAGGGGATATATTCTCAATGAGAAACTCCAATAACTATAACTTATTGATTGGTAACTTCTGCTTGGAAACTGATTGTTTCCCCCACTGAACTATATTTCCTAAGAGAAAATATCACATACCATATAAATACAAAATAATCTTCCTATTACTGTTGGGATGAAGAGGGTTAGCCTGGGGCCAAATCCAACCCATGCCTTGTTTTGTACTTCCAGAGAACTAAGAATAGTTTTTGAATTATTAAAGGATTATTTTTAAAAGATGAATATGTAACAGAGACAGCATTGTAGCCCAGAAAGCATAAAAGTATTTTACTCTTGAGTGCCGTAAAGTTTTCCAACCACTGAACTAGACAATGCCTTAATAAAGAATATTACTAATGAAAACTGAATAGAAAAAGTTATCCATTATTTCTATGTAAATTCATTGTCAAAAAGTGTTCATCAGGAATAAGATGGAAAAATGTTATCACCCATGTGGGTTTTATTTCTTGGACCTCTTTGTAGTAAGAGATCATCAATGAATGTCCATCGAGCATCTGGTCAAGTCTAATGTGTTTGAACTGACCTGTATCTGTTAAGACCAGCACTGTCACCTGTCCACAGCCTCCATCCTGAACCGCGTGCCTCCATGCAACCCAAAGGCCACTATTCAGCCCACTCTTGGATGCTAATCCTACTGAGACCTTGATTTGCCCTTTGTTGTCAGCATTGCTGTGGTCACAGATCTGCTACTCAAGGCTACTTTTCTGGGTCTGATCTCAACTTCCATCTGCAATCAGTCTTTTGATTATGCTGCAAACCAGGGTTGGTCTCATTCTTACATGATAGTTCTTACTGCACAACACAGCTAACGAATGCCCACACTGGGATGGAGCCAGGCATCCTGTCACCCAGGGACTTCGAAACTGAATACTCAACTGGCAATGCCAGGCTAAGAAAGCCAGCCAAACTGGCTCATTCAGAACAGAATCTTCTTTACTTTTTGTTTGTCTTCTGCTCCAATATGGCTAATTCATTTGACAGGGCACTTGGGTTTTCTTTTTAGATTGGAAATGAGAAAGATGATATTAATTTGGGGAATACATTCAGAAACCTGGAGTTCTAAGGCAGTCTGAGGCAATGTCTCTTAACTAGGAGCCAGGGATCTCTGTGACAATGTTTCTCAGTGTTTAGTCCAGCTAACTTAAATCAGAATGCTCTTGAGTGTTTGTTAAAAATTCAGAATCCTGAGACCAACTCTTTAATAGCTGATCAACTGGAATTTCTGAGAATGGAGCTCCACACTTCAGGGCCCAGAGTATGGTCTTCAGGGGATTTTCTTACCCATCGAAATTATTTTCAAAAATAAATGACACTTCAGAGTGCATTTTCGTAACATGATCGTATTATTCATCATTAAATCTGAAGGCAGCCCATGGTTCAAAATGATAAGAACCACTGGTTTTAAAGGGAAATAGAATTGGTTCAAAACACAAAGCTTAAACATCTCCACAGACCCATTTCTTGGATGACTGACAAGTCCTGGCTTCTCTAGAAGGCCATTCTTTCTTCTTGCCCATATGTCATAAAACCCTTCACAGATGCAAGCAGCTCAGACCTCCAAGAATTTCCATTTTACCCAGAGATGTAGCTTTGGTAACATTTGGTAACATTTCTTTGAGATCAGAGCTCCTCTAGCGTTTAGCTGGAGTCCGAATTCACTGTATTCTACCCTAAGTCTTTTGCATTCAGTGAATGACTGCCCAAGTCTGAGGGACACAGACCTTTTTTATGGGCCACAGTTGGTCCTACCAGCATCTAACACATATGAGAGAGCACGGCTGGGTGGGAAGTGTTAGCTTGCTTAGGCTCTCCTCCTCGGTTGGTCAGCCCACTCACTTTTCCTCTTTGCCCCAATTCCTCTTCACTGAAGCAGGATTCTTTAACCATCTGACTCTACTTACCTACCAAAGTTTATAAAAATAGCAGAATATGAGAGTGAGAAGGGCAGAGACTGTCCAGTTGCTACCTAACCGCTTCATTTTATTGAGAAAACTAGTAAGGGCTGGGCGCAGTGGCTCACGCCTGTAATCCTAGCACTCTGGGAGGCTGAGGCGGGCAGATTGCTCGAGATCAGGAGTTCGAGACCAGCCTGAGCAAGAGCGAGACCCCGTCTCTGCTGTAAATAGAAACAAATTAATTGGCCAACTAATATATATAGAAAAAATTAGCTGGGCATGGTGATGCATGCCTGTAGTCCCAGCTACTCGGGAGGCTGAGGCAGGAGTATCACTTGAGCCCAGGAGTTTGAGGTTGCTGTGAGCTAGGCTGACACCACGCACTCACTCTAGCCTGGGCAACAAAGTGAGTCTCTGTCTCAAAAAAAAAAAAACAAAAAAAAAAGAGAGAGAAAGCTAGTAAGGCTCAGTGAGTTAAAGGGACCTGTGCAAAGATCTTAGCTTGATAAAAATGACAAGGACTGTCACATTATCTCATTGGCTTATCAGAATTCTCCAGCAAGAGACACACTAGCTGGTCTTTGTAGATCATTTGGCTTTAATCCAACATCTTTCCACTTCACCAAACTGGCTCCAAAAGAAATGATAATATGAAATTTCTTTGAAAATACAAAAGGAAGTATAAATATAATGCACTATTATGACTGTTATCTCATCCATGACTCTGAATAAATGGAAACAAAGATTCATTAGCCACGTGGTGTGATAAACACAATACCACTAGTGATCGGGACAACCGCCGAGATCTAACCTTTTAAAACTTGACTTCTCCTAACCGGGCTTCCTATCCTCAAATCTTGCCTTGACCTTTTATGACATGTGCTTAAGGTAATACCAAACTTCCTTCCCAGAGTACATGCTACTGGGCAGTGTAGATAGTTGGAGGCCAATTGAGGCTGAGGTGCAATGTAAAATAGTCAACAAAATAAGGAAACTGAGACAAACCTGACAAAACCTGACATTACACATTCAATAAAAACTTCTTGCTTATTACCAAGCTGAAAAGCTGATCTTCATGTCACATGAACGTCAAAGGAGCCATTCCCTTAAAGCCAAACAAGGCTGCAAAGGAGAAAAAAAACTGTTGACTAAAAACCCTGGAAAACTCAAAATCCCAACCACTCAAAATAGGATATTAATTTATTAGTCACGTAAGAAGCATCGAATATATTCACTGTGATTATATTTTCCCATAATTGTTTTCCACAAGTTGACTGAGGAATGTACACAGAAAAGAATAAAATAAAGTAAGCATAGAGTCTATTAATAGTATAAACTCCAGGACACTATCAAACAGAGGATGCGGGAACGTACTTTCCAAGCCAGCGTGTGTCACTAGAGAAAGTTAATATTAAAATCAAGTTGAGTATTTGAGGTGTTGGAAAGGACCGGCTGTATATATTCTCTACCAAATACCTGGGAAATTTATCATGTCAAATTTGTCCTCAGTTATTTTAAGAATAATTACCAGAAGTCACTCTCTTTCCCCATCTTCTGCAACTCTCAACTACAGATGTTGTTAAAATGTGCTTCATAGGACAAGCAAAATAACAAAAACACGTGACAGATTTGCATTCTGCCCCTCAGCCTGCTGACGTAACTGAGTTGAATATACCCCTATGAAAAGTCAAAACTAGTAACAGATTTGTGTTGCTCACAAATTTTAAGTTTATGAATTAAATGAAGAAATGCCTTGTCACCTAAATCTAATCTATCCCTGAAAGCCTGCTAGTGAATTTATATATTAGGACCCTACGTTTCATTCTTTTAAATGAGACTAAAACAGCACTGTTCCCAATCATTCCAAGAATCCCAACTAATTTCCCCCAAACATCACTGAAACACTTGGCAACATCTACCTAACAATCCACCAACTGTCTAATTATTTAATACTTAATGCACTCCTTGGTGGATATGTTTACATGACAGACTCAACAATACTGTACAGTTTTAGATATTATTACATTTTCCTTCTACTGCAATAAACAGGTACTCTGATTTAAAGGAATTATTAACATATTAAATTATGTACTAAAATCAGGCAATGAATATAAATAGCACTTAGCAAGATAAATTAAAAAATAAGGCAGTTTTTAAAATAGCTGCTTACTGATTGAAAATTTGCCTGAGAAAAATTTGACAAGAGGAGCTGATTGACGATAGGTAAAGGTGAGTAAGAGTGAGCTGGTTGAGTTCACCCATGTCCAAATGCAAGGAACTGATGGACGGCCTTCTTCTCCTCCACTTGAGACCCCAGAAGTGGTGGTGGCTGGGGACCATTGTCTGAAGCTATAGACACAGTAAAACATAATCCTTTTTAACCTCTTCCTAATGCATGGTCTTTTCCAGGGCTCTCACGCTCACCACTTTCTTCACAGACATTTCCACCTCCTTAAAAGGACATTTTATTTAATAATGGGAGGAAGATGCAGGGGGTGCTCAGAAGTACAGTGCTCCATGTTCTCACAAGCAGAAAAGAAAGGAATATTGGTGAAATCTAGCAATGTCTATCATCAAGCTTAAAATAAAATAATATGATGAATAACATGTACATGTGTGGCTAATCAAAAGCAGGTTGCTCTATAGCCTGGAAGAAAAAGATTAACCCCAGTGCTCTCTGGGCCAGTGAAGAGAATAGACCATCAGACTGGAAGGAGGGCTCAGTCAGTTCCATCTGACCCAGGGGACCATAATCATAAATAATTTGTATTTGCAGAAAAACTTATGCTTCCCCAAAATAACATCATCTTGTTGGTCCCTTAAAAACAACTCTATAATGCAGGTAGAGGCAGTAAATATTTTACTGATCTTAAATGTAAAAACATTCAAGATTCATGAAAATTAAAAGACTTGTTCAACCTTACACAAAAAGTCAACCTGAGAAATAGGATTAGGATACCAGCCTCAACACCTAGTCTCACACTCCTGCTCCTACACCAGGAAGAGGATAGTCTCTTGGTGGACACCATACAAATGTAAGGGCTGGAGCAGTGGTTTCTACCTTTATTTGGGGGATCAGGGAAATGTTGAGCCCTTTTTCAATATCCTGTTCAGAATCTGCCTATGGCAGATCTACCTCTGGCATCAACTGGCTTCTCCATTTCTTATGATTCAACGGTATGAGTTGGTAGGAACAAAAAGATGTTTTTGTTCCCCATTGCTCATAGCACCTGAGTGTTGTCAATAGTAATTTTAACTAGTGCTTCAATATTCCCAAAGGAAAAATAATTTGCTTATTAAAAAAAAAAGGAAAATAGAATAAGTATGGGATCAGATGGGAAAAGCCATTTTTAAATTCTATTGTAATAAAATTTACTGACTGACCCCTTTTCTTGGGAAAAGAGGCTAATGGGAAGCGTTTGGGTCATGGGGGTAGATCTGTCATGAGTAGACACGTCCCCTCCTATGGGGATGAATAGGTTCTCCCTCTCACAGGAATAGATTGGTTCCCATGCGAGCAGGTTATTAAAAAGACTGTGGCTTGCTCAGTCCTTCTCCTTTCTCTTCCTCTCTCACCATGTCATCTCTTTGCATGTGCTGGTCCCTTCCACTTTCCACCATGAGCAGGAGCCCCATGAAGTTCTCACTAGATGCAGCTACCCAATCTTGTACTTTCTAGCCACCAATTATGAGGCAAATAAACCTCTGTGCATCACCCAGCCTCGGGTAGTCTTTCATAGCAACACTAAATGGACTAAGACAAAAGTCAGCAATGGCAAGTCCACAATTAAAACCACAAGAATAATCATATAAGGTTTCCGCTTCAAAGCCCGTGATGACCACTCATGGCCTAGAAGACAAAGTTCAAAATTCCAAGTACAGGCATAGAACACCTGCCACAACCTTGCCCTCACTGGCTTTTCAGTCCGTAGCCACATACTCACCCAGACACCTCATGCTTTCAGCCAAGTCTCAATGTTCACACCCTCGGAAGATTCTGTGCCTGTTACATGTGCCTCTGTTCTTGTTCTTACCTGCCTGGAATGTCCTTCATCACACTATGCATCTGTCAGGGCCCCATTTACATTTAAAATCCAACCTCTTTGTCACCCTTAGGTCTTCCCAGTCTCCCTCCTCCCAGCACAATCAACCTCCATGTTGGTTAACCATCTTCTATTCTATGGTTTATTCCTTTGTCCTAGGGTTAATCACTTATTTATGTCTTAACCCACTACCCCTCCTCATGTAGACTAAAAACTTCATGAAAGTAGGGCCACTAATTATTTATCTTTACACCCTTAACCCCAGCACGAGGCCTGGCGCATTTTTTCCTAAATGAAATGAATCTGATGTCTCTCCTGACGTCCTCTGCCTTTTCAGAATGAGTATCATCAGCTGCTTTAACAGCTATAAGAAGACTAGGTACCATGCGTTGTTTTCTTTCCAATTCAGCAGACTCCCTCTCTTTGCTCTGCTCAGGGGGTTTTCTGCATTCCACTGTTGCTACATATAAAGCAATAATACCTCTCGAACCAGGTTCTGGTGGTGCCATTCTGCACAAAGCATTAGACCCATGTTCAATAGCATAGGAACACCTGACACATGCCATAGTTACACATGATGTGAATGAGATTGTTAAACCCAAGAGAAAGAGTAGAGGAAGACTGTACTCCCATTTGTGTGTATCTGTGTTCATGTGCAACATCCCACAGAATTTTTTGTTGTTGTTGTTATAAGGGACATTATATTAGGAAAAGGCTTTTGAGACAGACCAGTTGTGTGTCCTTAGAAACATTACCTAATTTTTATAAGTTTCTTCTTCCTTCTTCCTTGTGCATAAAATTTCAATGATACTATCTTCCAGAAATTGTGTAAAATTAAGAGCTAATATACATGAAATATGGGAAATTTAGGAAGAGTTCAATAAATTAGAGACATTTAATTTTTATTACAAGTATTAAGTCTGGGAACCACTGTTTCACAAGCTGGCTTTTTAAACCAAGTGTATCTCTTGAGAAAGATCACATGGAAGCTATGCCTAGCTTCAGTCTCTCTCTCTCTTCAGGGCAGAGCTTTCTGATCAACAGCTCATGGAAAACTGAGGTTGAAGAGTAGAGTTCGGTCTCCAAGAGCTGCATGGCCCTGGACAGTTTATTGGTTAATAAGGGCTATCATAACAGAAAGCTTTTCTCAGGAAATGACAAAGACTCACCCTAGGAATGCCTCTCTTTAAAAGGCAAAAGTAAACTCTCACGAACTTTCCATTTAAATAAAACTCCAAAATAATGGCCACTTGCACGAGATGGTGTTGCTCACAAATGGTGCTCAAATCTTGTTGCAAACCAGCTCATTATTAAACATGGAAGGTCCTAGACTTCATTTATTCCCCTATGATGATTTGGATGTGAGAGAGCAGAAGCACGGGACTAAAATCCATATAGCAGGTCATATCAGCATTTCTCTTCCTATAAGCTTCCTCCTTAACCTTAGCATGGCTGCAACATAAAATGTGTTACCTTCATTTCAGACCTGGTCAGTCCTCACAATTGTTGCTATGTCCTCTTAAATTTACTGCAGCTCTATAGTCTCCTTGCTAACAGCTCTCCATAGGGTTAGAATTCAGGTTCCATTTTCCTTGGCTTACAGGGCTGACCAGGTAAAGGATGCCTTATCACAAGGTATGGAGGCTTCAAGGAAAACAAAAGCCAAAGTAAATGTTTTCCAAATACCTTCATAATACCACTATGGACTGACACGGATCCCAAAACCAAATGTGGGCAGATAATGACTTAAAGAAAAATCCAGAAACATTTCAAGATCCACTTTCTTAGACCAAAGTATAGTTTGTTAATGTAATATTTTAAAAATATTTCATTAAAATCAAGAATAAGAATTTAAGTTTCTTAAATCCTAGCAATTAAATTTTGATATGAGCAGCAGATACAAATACATCCTATAAATGTCCATTGCTTACTTACATTTTCTTTCTTGGAAGGTTCTAAATTCTTAAACCATTTCTTTCTGTTTTATCTAATTTAATGGGACCATTCAGTAATGTCCTTAACTCAACCTATGATATGTTCATTATTGGGGTTATATTTACTGAGGACCGAGTATGAGGATCAAAGAACGGTTCAGCCAGTTCCCTATGGTTATGGGTCTATGGCTATGAGCCCAGTGGTGGTGAAATTGATTCTTTGAATTGGATATTTGGAAAAAGTACATCCTTTATTAAATCACCCAGAAATCAAGGACATTCTTTTTGTGGGGCTATTTTAACACGAGAATTGTTTGGGCAGCAGAATTATATTATTTATTTTGACACAAATGTGGTCTCCTTGGATTGTCAAAAATGGCGGACTAGGGATGACCTCCTTGCTCTTTGCTCTTGGAGTGGGAGGTGAAGAAGGCGGGCTGAATCACTCGAGCGGGTAGTTCTCCTACAGGATCATCTTCACGGAACTACAGGGAAGCTTCGAGGGGCAGCAGCGCCGGGAAAAGGAAGAAAGTGACTCAGTGGATTTACTGTGAAGTTCCGAGAATCCGAGTGGTACTGCGCGGATTGGAGTCTAAGCTGGCCGCGCTTAGCGGCAGCCACACGGCTGTGCGCTCCTTCCTACAGGAGAACAGCCTCTCCCCCACCACCTCCCGCCCACGCAAGCAGAGAAGCGCCTGAAGACAGCGTGAAGAGGTAACACGGACGGGCAGGCAGGCTGGAGAGGAGGCAGGAGCGGAAAGTAATTTGAAATCTCCAGGGCACCGTGTAAGGTCGCCATTGCTGGGAGAACTATAAACACTAGAGGCTTACGCCTCGCTTGTGAAGGGACAGAAAAGTGAGACAGATTGCTCATTTGACTGAGTAACCGGGTGGACTCGGGCGGCGGCCCAAGCGCTGCAAGGGAGGGAGCGGAAGAGGGGAGGGAGAGCCAT
>VSMD01077584.1:0-44556 GCA_008750895.1 Mirza zaza | reverse complement strand
ACACAAATTGACACACTTTTTGTTATTATTATTCCTATTTAACAAATTAGTAAACTGAAGCTCTGACTGTTTAGTTGACTTATCCAGTAAGCAGGGTATATAAATACAGAACACTGACAATCTGATTTAGAGTTTTATTTTTATACTATACTAAACTTACTCACTAAATAAGACACTTTTGCAGATGAATAAATAAAATAACATCAAGTTACTCAAAACTAATTTGCCTCTTCCCAACTTTTGTAAAACAAGGCTTATATGTATCACATTAACCCCAAATGGTGTATTCATAAAATATTGGTTTATCCCTCAACAGAAGGAAAAGATATCATCTGTTATTTCTGTGTGTAGTGGAATTCTTATGAAAAGAATGGGATAAAAAGAAAGGGAACATTTATTTAAAATCTTTATAAATGCTAGGACTATGAATATCTCAATCATGCTTTGGAAGTTAATCCACTAAAATTCTTTTTTGAAGATAGAAGTCAATATTTAATAAAAACATTTGTATTTTTAAGATTCAGTTGACAAAATGTATCCTTTGAAGTTTGAGTATTTAATATACAGATTAATTGAATTTTCCTTTTTACATTTCCAATATCAGTTTAGAAATGGCCTAAGTATCAACTTTCTGACTGCTGATAGGAATGAGAATTAAAAATGTTTCTATCATATACTAAATTGTATTTGTTATAATAGGCCTCAGGATTCAGTTCAGATGTCTAGATTACAGGAGATCAAAATTATGGATAGAAGAACTACCAGAAACAAATTCATTTAAATAATTAACTCCTTTTGTTTGACATAGCATAGAAATAGCCTTGGTTAGGTCCAGAGAACAGTACCAAATCGTACTAGATCATATATTTCACCACAGTTGGTAACAAATGTATATGTGTCCCATGAATGAACTTACCAATTCTCTGATGAGTCAGGAGTCAGAGATCTTGCCACTTTGGACTCTGCATGAACTCTGCGGGAAAGAAAGCCAGTTAAGGATGCTTGAGTATGCTGAGATTAACCTAAAATGCAAGATAGAATAAATGATTTACTGCCATCTCCATCAAAACCACAACTGTCTGCACCTTCACAGACTTTATTATCTATGTTGACAATCTGCTTCTCTAGTTCACTCTTTTCACAGCTTAGGATTTCTAACTGTCTTAACTTCAATTAATTTTAATTTTCCTTGAGGAATAGTAAACAGGATATAAGAGGCACACTCTCAAATTGAAGTTAAGACAATTTCTAACTTTTATTCTCAATAACTTGATATTTTGGAAGGTTCCCCAGATGGGGGTAGTTTCAGCAGGTTCTCCCTAGATTTGAGGGAGAGTGGGTTTTCTTGTCTCGCCCTGCCTCAAGGGGTGGAGCCTACCTCTTTTGGCAAGAGAGATGTGGGCTATGGGGAGGAGGTATCTCCCCAGTCTGCCCTGCACCCCCGCACCTCAGTGGCTGTTAGACTTCTCAGTAGTTCGTTGATGGAGCCAGGCCTGGCCAGCCGATTGCAGATTGTCTGGCCAAATTCTTGATCATACTTTTTGCTTTGTTGCTTGATTTTGGTGTTCTTGACTCTAGATTACATCACGTGATAATGACACTTCTGTCATAGTGGCTCAGCAGAAAAATCTTACTCTAAGTAGCTATTATTTCATTATGATCTCTTGAAGCTAAATGATGGTTACTAAGAAAAAAGTACTTTTTTGCCAATTTGGTTGGGGTGAGAGTTGGTTCTCTTTCGAATTGCAAATTCTAAAATCATCTTCAACAATGGGAAATTGCTGCCTGTTAGTACTCTACATTATCACATTTACTTAAACACATACTATTGCAATATGAAAGAAAAACGTTTAAGTTTGCCTATTTTACTTAGCTGTATAATTGATGAATTCAGCAGCAAATGTTAGGCACAGATAACAAAAATAAAATTGGAAATTATTCATTGAATAACTTTAAAATGGTTAGAAATTCATCCATCTTTTGAATAGGTATAGACTGTAGCTAGAGTGAATTGATAACATTCCAAATTTCCTTCTGCCCTTCTGGTTCTATTACCCTATTTGTTTTGTCAATGGAAACAGTCTTGTGTATATAAATCAGATTGCCAACACTGTCCATTTTGGTGCAACATAAGCAGTGTAATTCATTTCTCATCACAAATTGAAGCTATGCAGAAAGACAAAATCAATGAAAAAAAAACATTCAAGCAGATCTCCTGCTTACAGCAAGGTAAACAACCATTATTACAAAGAGCAAAGTATTTGTACCCAAGAGATTCATGCAGCAAAACATAGCCCGAGTAAACTTTAAATTTTTATGAAAAACAATATAAGCACTGTTTCTATCTTCTACAGAAATAAGAATAATAATATGATTTTTTTTTCAAATACATTGTGTAGAATTTCTGAGATAGCTATCCGAGAAAAGTGTCAAAGACAACTTCCTGATTATTTTTAACTTAGTCATCTTGTTGGGGGTTTTTGTTTGTTTTTGTCTATTTTCAAAGATAAAAGTCCTTCAGGTGAATTGAAATTATATGTGTGCCTATATCTGAGAATTTCAAGGGCAAATGACTGTGTCATTTTCATCTTTATTTTTATATATCAAAAGTACAACTCAAAAGTGCAATATAAGTTTATTGAGTAACTTGTTATGCAGCTGTTAAAAAATAAAAGAATACCCTAAGCTAGTCATTGGTGAACTTCTGCCATGTCCAAATATGCCCTAGGTATCCTGAAGAATATTAAAACAATATTTGACATTGTTACCACCACCAAGAACTTCTCCTAGCCAGGAGGATCTACCTTTGTCCAAATAAGAAACTTCTACTTGCCTCCATATAACACCAGAGTAGTTGCCCTGGATTCGGTTAGTCCTACTTTTCTAAGACTGGTCCTCAATAATCCTTAACATATTTCTTTCAGTCAGTCCTCACTAAAGTCCACTTAATTACCACTTTTGATTGTCCTCCTTCAGCTTATTCTAACATGGTCATTTGTTATCCTACAGCTATAGAGGCCTACAAAGTTTTGCAGCCACTGAAAACTTACGAAATTTCATTGAGATAAGCACTACCCTGATATCAGGCTGTTTCAGAAATGCATTCTTAGAAAAAAAAAAAGATGTTATAAGATATTTTAAAGGGAATTTCTTCTTCAATTAATAGGTCATATTGGCATCATTTTCTCTCCAAAGAGACCTTTTCCTCATTCCCCTTAATTCTTTATGTGAACCCCAATTTCTTTATTTGGTTTCTGCTTCCAGACTTTGTGTATCCATGGAGGACACAACTTTTCTGTTCTCCTTTACTGTACTTGTGAAAACTCTAATACTGACCAGCTGTCCACTTTACCTATCCTTTGATAGGAAAGGATAGGAACTCTGCCAATAATCCCTAGTCTGTTTTCTTCTACTTACTCTTCTTCCTCCACAAAGGATACAGGATAGGCAGCTGTGAATGAATTGTTTCAGGACTTCTTTTCATTCAGTGGAAAGCAAGGGATTGGAATTTCCAACTCTAAAATTAATCTTTTAAGTCTGTGATTTCCCTGCCTTTCCTTCAGTCTCTGTCAGAATTAAAAACTGTCATATTTTTCAGGAAAACTGCAAAAGCAATGACAAAAATAAAGGTTACTAGGGAATGTGAATGGCTGTTCTTTCACTCTCAGGCTCTGGAGCTTCTTATCCTGAGCATAAAAGCCATAAAGACAAAGAATGATAATTGCACATAAAAGGAGAGACATAAAAGCCAGACTGAATTGTAGCTTCTAGTTCTCTATGACCTTAGTTATGCAACATACACTTGATGTAACTGGGCTTAGTGAGCCAAAAATTGAGACAAATGCCCTGTCAAGGAGTTAGAATATTTGAAATTATAACTGTCTCTAAAAATCCAATTCCATGAGGAATATAGAACAGGTATTATTTTCTCCATTTGTTGGATGAGAAAATGGAAACCTAGAAAGATTTAGTGGAGGAAGCCTAGGAAAAACAAACCCTAGGATATAAAGCCCACATGTTCTGTCCCCCAAGGCCAGCATTTTTTCAACTATGTATTCAGTTTCTGCCTCCTCTGAACAAGACCTTGAAAACTATGCAGCTAATGAACTTCCAAGTCACATCTCTCTTTCAAATATTCATTAAAATTTCTAAATCAAAATGCATAATTATGTTATAGAAATAATTAACATTATGCAGGAAAAAAATCATTACTCTAAAAGTTTCAATCAGCAATAATTGTCTCTTAGATAAATTTCATGAGCTGTGATATTGCCACTGAACAAAGATTCATTAAAAGCAGATATAAAAGAAAAAAATGATGTAAAAACCACTTGAATCAAAAAATTGTGAATGGGCATTTTAATACAGCAATTTATTACTTCCACTACTTTTGTGCAACTTTTGATGAACTGAATTAACTGTGTAGCTTCTAACTTTTTAACAACCTAAATTTCCTAGTTCCACTTCATGAAATTTCTCATACCATGATAAGCATCTCTACTCAACCTTACTTTTTTACATTTGAAGAAACACACATCTTGACTGTGGGCAAAGCAACACCAAGTGATTGTAATATCATACTCGAGCATTATCTTGGTGCCTAGGCAGGAAGGTAGGCTGTCATATTAACAAATAAAGAAGGGAGAGCTCTTAAGCAGAAACAGTGCTATTCAATCTAAAAGGTGTAACAGGATTGAACTACTAAGAATTGACAGGGACTCAGATGGTCTACAAACATTGCTAATGGTCACTCATTAATACTTTGAGCATGTGAATGCCTTTTATGTGGTTTGTTTGTCATATTCAGCAGTATACTTGTGTTCAGCCTCCTTTGGAACAGTCACAGTTGTCTTCAAGGTAGCTGTGTCTTGGAGTCTGGAACGTCATCATTGGTAGTAGCACAAGAAAATGTCAACTAACTGGAATACATCTGTGAGCTTGGCCTTATCAGCATCTTACGCTTACATATAGAGTTCCATAGTAATCATTATATTACCAAAAAAGAAGGAAAACAAAGAAGTCAATTTTTTATAATTTTGTATCACACTTCAGATTGCAAATGGTAGATGAGAAAATGGTAGGGGAAGTAGTGAGTGTTGATTGCTGAAAGGAAAGATAATAAGTAGGTAATACTCAGAGAAAGAAGTAAAGTTAGGGAAATATTAGGAAAATTAGGGTGGGCAAGATTTAAGCATGCTTAAAAGAAAGAGGTATCAGAGGAAGATAATCATCAGCACAAAAGACAGACAGACATTAATGATGTCTAAGACTTTACACTTATTTTATTCTCCAAAATCTGTTCCTCTCTCCTTATATCACTCTCAAGCTACTATCTTTCCCACCTCATAAAATGATACCCCTACAGTTACTAAAGTCAAAAATCTAGAAGACATGCAAAACATTAACAAGTCCTGTCAACTCCATCTCCAAAGTAAAATCCAAATCCAACTACATGATGTAGCCGCTCACTCTCATCCAGGCTACCCACATCTCAGACCTAAACTAGAAAAACTTTCTAATTGGTCTACTTGTTTTTACCATTACACTCCCCCGTAATTCATTTTCCACATAGGGACTAAATTATCTTTAAAAAATATTATAACTCTAAAGTTTTTCTAAAGAATTGCTATAAAACTCATATTTTATATTCTGCAGGGCCCCATCTTATATGGTCTCTACTGATCTCTTCAACCTGACCTTGTACCACTCTCTCTCAAGTGTTCGCTAGACTTCAATGGCACTGGGGTCTTCTATCTGTTCCTCTAATGTTAAGCTCATTTTTACCCTTGACTTGTGAATTTGTGATTCTCCTAGCCTTGCACATATTTACCTCCTTGGGTCTCAGATCAAATGTTACTTTCTCAGACAGACATTTCTAGACCAGCACATCAAAATAGGCCATCAACCCTACATCATGTTCTTGTACACCTTCTTATTTTATTTCCTTCATGATTCTTACCAAAATCTGAAATAGTATTATATATTTTCTTATTCAATTTTTTTCTCTCCATCAGAAGTTAAGATCTATGAGAAATATATCCTTGTCTAACTCATTTGCCACTGTGTTCTTAGCACCTAAAACAATGCCTGGAGGATATATTAATAAATATCTATTGAATGAATCAGTGAATGAATGAATAATAAAACAAAATACCTAAGAAAACCAAGAATATATCATCAATAGAATAAGAAGAAAAATATATTGTCATCTGAGACAGAAGAATTGGAAGTTAGGATGGGTACACATAAGTTTGGAGATAGGAGGTTGGTACAAGTATTATTTGAAAAGGAGCCAAGATCATCATCTGAGGGCAAGTGGAACACCTTGCCCCTGGTTTCTGTATGGCAATATATAATCTTTTTATGACATTTATCTAATATATATCCCCTGATATAGCTAATGTTGCCAGCAACAATTCTAGCTCTAGATTCTGTATCTTTTTTTTTCAGTGAGATTTTTATATTTTTTATTTCAAAATATTAAGGGAGTACAAATGTTATTTATTACATGGACGTCAGGGTTTTGCTGTGCCCATCACCAGAATAGTGTTCGTGTACCCAATAGATAAGACAAGTTTTTACCCCACACCTCCCCCTTCCTCCCCTTCTCCCCTTCTGGGTTTCCAATGGCCTTTATATGTCTTTGTGCCTGTGTGTACCCATCATTTAGCTCCCACTTATTAGTGAGAACATGTGGCATTTCTATTTCCATTCCTCAGATACTTCATTTAGGATAATGATCTCTACATATATACATACCACGTTTTCATTATCCACTCATGAATTTTTAGGGACTTAGGTTGGTTCCACATTTTTGCAATTATGAATTGTGCTGCAACAAACAATTCAGTGCAGGTGGATTTTTTATAAAATGACTTATTTTTACCCAGCAGTGGGATTGCTGGATAGAATGGTAGGTCTACATATATTTATTTCTTTAAGGAATCTCCATGCTGTTTTACATAGAGGTTGTACTAATTTTCCACCCCACCAACAGTGTATAAGTGTTCTTTTCTCTCCACACCCATGCCAGCATCTATTGTTTTTTGACTTTTTAATAATGGCCATTCTGATAGTGGTAAGGTGGTATAGAATTGTAGTTTTACTTTGCATTTCCCTGATGATTAGTGATGTTAAGCATTTTTTCATATGTTTTTAGAACATTTCCCCAACTTCTTGTGAAAAACTTCTGTTCATGTCTTTTGCCCACGTTTTGGTGGGATTGTTTGTTTGTTTGTTTGTTCTTGCTTATTTGTTTGAGCTCTTTGCAGATTCTGGGTATTAGTCCTTTGTCAGATGCATAGATTGTAAATATTTTTTCTCATTCTATAGGTTGTCTGTACACTCTGTTGATTATTTCCTTTACTGAGCAGAAGAGTTTTAATTTAATTAATTCCCATTTATTTATATTTGTTGTTGCTGTATTTGCCTTTGGGGTCTTAGTCATAAATTCTTTGCCTATGCAGATGTCTCGAAGAGCTTTTCCTATGTTTTCTTCTAGAATTTTTATAGTTTCTTTCCTTACATTTAAGTCTTTTACCCATCTTGAATTAATTTTGTATATGGCAAGTGATGGAGTCCTGTTTTAATTTTCCACGTGTGGCTATCCAATTTTTCCAGCAACATTTGTTGAAGAGGGCTTCCTTTTCCCACTGTATATTGTTGTTGTCTGCTTTGTCAAATATCAGTTGGTTGTAGGCAAATTGATTTATTTCTGGGTTCTCTCTTCTGCTCCATTGTTCTATGTTTCTGCTTTTATCCAGTACCATGCTGTTTTGGTTACTTACTATAGCCTTGTAGCATATATGAAGTCACGTAATGTAATGCCTCCAGATTTGTTCTTTTTGATCAGGATTCCTCTAGCTATTTGGGGTCTTTTTGGTTCCAAATGAAACTTAGGGTTATGTTTCTGGGTCTGTGAAATAAGATATTGGTATTTTGATGGGAATTGTATTGAATCTGTAAATCACTTTGGGTAGTATGGACATGTTAATGATGTTGATTCTGCCAATCCATGAGCAAGGGATGTTTTTCCATTCGTTTGTGCGATATGAGATTTCTTTCATCAGTGTGTTATAGTTTTCCTTGAAGAGATCTTTAACCTCCTTGGTTAAGTATATTACTAGGTATTTCATTTTCTTTTAAGCTATTGTGAATGGTGTTGAGTCCTTGATTTGACTCTCAGCTTGACTGTTATTAGTGTATAGAAATGCTGCTGTTTTGTATACATTGAGTTTGTAACTTGAGACTTTGCTGAATTTATTTATTCATTATAGGAGTCTTCTGATAGAGTCTTTAGGATTTTCTAGATACAAGATCATATCATCAGTAAACAGGAATAATTTGATCTCCTCATTCTTGATTTGGATGCCCTTTATTTCCTTCTCTTGCCTAATTGCTCCTGCTAGGACTTCTGATACTATGTTGAATAGAAGTGGTGACAGTGGGCACCCTTATCTTGTTCCAGGTCTTAGAGGGAATGCTTTCAAATTTTTTTCATTCAGTATGATGGTGGCTGTGGGATTGTCATGTATGGCTTTTATTATTTTGAGGTATGTTCCTTCTATGCCTAGTTTGTTGATGGTTTTTATCATGAAAAGGTACTGAATTTTATCGAATGCTTTTTCTGTATCTATTGAGATGATCATATAATCTTTGTTTTGCTTCTGTTTATGTGGTGTATGATGGTTATTGATTTATGTATATTGAACCATCCTTGCATCCCTGGAGTGAAACCATTTGATCTTGATGAATTATCTTTCTGATGTTTTGTTGAAATTTTGTATGCTAATATTTTGTTGAGAAATTTTACATTGATGTTCATAAGGGATATTGGTCTGTAGTTTTCTTTTTGCCCTTTCTTGGCTTTGTTATCAAGGTGATGATGGGTTCATAGAATGAGTTAGGGAGGATACTCTCCTTCTTAATATTATGGAATAATTTTTGTAGGATAAATTTCTGTTTTTCTTTGTAGGTCTGATATAATTTGACTGTGAATCCATCTAGTCTGTGGCCATTTTTTATAGGAAATTTTTTAGTACTGTTTCAATCTCACTGCTCATTATTGGTCTGTTCAGGATTCATATTTCATCCTGGTTCAAGCTTGGAAAGTTGTATGTTTCCAGGAATTTATCCATTTCCTCTAGGTTTTCTAATGTGTTTGCATAGAAGTTTTTGTAGTACTCATGGATATTTTGTATTTCCATGATATCAGTTGTAATGTCTTTTTTATTTCAATCACAAATATTTCAATCAGAGCTTATTTTAGTCCTTTCTCTTCTACTTCTTGTTAGTCTATCTAGTCATCTATCAATTTTGTTTATTTTTTCAAACAACCAACTTTTTGTTTCATCAATCCTAATTTATTTTTTGGATTCCATTTCATTTAATTCTGCTCTGAGCTCTCTAATTTCTTTTCTGCTAGCTTTGGTTCAGTTTCTTCTTTTTCTAGTTCCTTGAGATGTAATATTAGGTCGTGAATTTGTGATCTTTCTGTCTTTTTGATGAAGACATTTAAAGCTATGAATTTTCCCCCTTAGGACTGCTTTTGCTGAATTCAATAGATTTTGAAAGCCTGTGTCCCTTTTGTTGTTCAGTTCAGGGAATGTTTTTACTTCTGTCTTAATTTCATTATTTACCAAAGGATGGATCAGCAGCAGGTTGTTTAATTTCCATGACTTCATGTAGAAATGGGTGTTTCACTTGGATTTGATTTTGAGTTTTCTTCTATTGTGATCTGAGAAGATACATAGTATGTTTTCAATTTTTTTGAATTTGCTGAGACATATTTTGCAGCCTAATATATGATCTATCTTGGAAAACGTCCCACATGCTGATCAGAAGAATGTATATTCAGTAGTTTTTGGGTAGAATATTCTATACCTGTCTGTTAGGTCCATTTGTTCTAGAGTGCTATATAAGTCCAGTGTTTCTGTATTCATTTTCTGGTTCAATGATCTGTCCAGTGCTGTCATTGTGGTGTTGATGTCCCCAGCAATTAAGATTCTACTGTTTATTTCTTTGCTTAGATCTTATAGAATTTGCTTTATAAACATGAGAGCTCCTATGTTAGGTGAATATATATTTAGGATTGTTATATCTTCTTGTTGAATTGTTCTTTTACCATTGTATAATGACCATCTTTGTCTTTTATTTTTAACCATTGTTGATTTAAAGTCTATTTTATCTCATATGAGAATGACTACATCTGCTTACTTTTGGTTTCTATTCACATGGAATAGTTTTTCCATCCCTTCACCTTCAGTCTGTGTGAATCCTCATGGGTTAGATGTGTTTCCTGGAGACAGGAGATACTTGGTTGTATTTTTTCACCTGTTCAGCCAGTCTATGTCATTTTACTGGAGGATTCAGATCATTCACATTGCATGTTAGTATTGATATGTGGGATGCTCCTCTGTTTATACTGTTGGAGAATACCTTATTGCTTTGTTTTCCTTCTTGTGCTATTGTTTTATAAGAGCCATGAGCTTTAACTATTGTTTGTTTTCATGCTGGTTGGTATCTACTGGGCTGTTGCATGTATAATGCAGTTCTGAGCATTTCCCATAAGGCAGATCTAGAAGTGATAAATTCCTTGGCATTTGCTTGTCTAGAAAAGCCTTTATTTAACTATCACTTATGAATCTTAGTTTTTCAGGATGCAAAATTCTTGGCTGGCAGTTGTTCTGTTTAAGAAGACTTAAAATGGGCCTCAAAACCCTTCTAGCTAATAAGGTCTCTGCTGAGAAGACTTCTGTTAGTCCAATGGGTTTTCTTTTACTTTTTCTTTTTTATTTCATCATATTATGGGGGCACAAATGTTGTTAAGGTTACATATTTTACCCTTGCCACCTCTCCCTCCCCTCAAGTCAGAGCTTCAAGCGTGTCTATCCTCCAGGTGGTGCGCATCACACTCATTACATAAGTATACACACCCATCTCCTCCCCTCTCCCACCTGCCCAACACCCTATGTTTTTTTTTGTTGTTGTTGTTGTTTTACATTTTGGTTACATTTTATATCTTTGCCTCTCCCTAGGAAGGGTTAGAGGTATGCCATTCCCCTCCACAATGCTCACTGATGGGTTTTCTTTTGTGGGTTAGTTGCTGCTTTCATCTTGCTGCTTGTGGAATTTTATCTTTCATTTAGACTTCGGCCAGGTTGATGACTATATGTTGTGGAGATGTCCTATTTGATATGAATCTTTCTGGTGTTTGATGGCCTTCTCGTATCTGGATTTCTGAATCTCTGGCAATACCAGGGAAGTTCTCTTCAATAATTCCCTCAAATAGGTTTTCCATGCTTTTTGCTTTCTTCTCCTCCCTTTGGTGTACCAATAATTTGTATATTGGCTCATTTCACATAGTCCCATATTTCTCTGAATGATTGTCCATTCTTCTTCATTCTTTCTCTTGCACCCTTTACTGACTGGCTTTGATTGAAAGCTTTATCTTAAAGCTCTGGGGTTCTTTCTTCTGCTTGGTCTAGTCTGTTGTTGAAGCTTTCTATTGATTTTGTAGTTACTTAAATGATTCTTTCATTTCTTCAAGTTCTGTTATATCCTTTCTTATGTTCTCTATCTCTTTGGTGAGTTTCTCACATTTTTCATACATATCCTAAAATATTTTTTTCATTTCTTTGTTTTGGTTTCCAACTTTATCTACAATTCCCTTCATCTTGTTTGTCATCCATATTCTGAATTCCATTTCTGACATTTCAACAATTTACTTTTGGTTGGGATCCATCTCTGTGGATCTATTGTGTTCTTTTGGGGGTATTGAACTAGCTTATTTTTTCATGTTGCCAGAATTTTTGCTGGTTTCTTCTTATCTGAAACCTCTTCTCTCAGCTCAGGGCTGATATGTTTGCAGCACACCCATTCCATTCTCCTTTGCTGGGAACTCTCCTACTTAGTGAGAAGTGAGAGAAATACCTAGATAGTGCATTTGTCTCCTATTTTGGAGGATTGACCCATTGGGAAGGGAAAGATACACTGTTACCTGTAACACAGCTATTCTCCTGCATCATCTCATTCTCCTGTGGCTGTCACAGTCCATGCTTGTGCTGGGGGATATTCATTCAGATTGGCTGCTTTGTCTCTAGGCTGCTGTTAAAAGCTTGAGCAGGGGCTTGGGCAAGTCCCTCTTTGTGGAAGTGGGTGGCATGGCATTGACCCTGGCTGGCACCTAGGTACGTGGCAGGACTTTAGTGAGCACCTAGATGGCTCATGGGACTGAAGCTGGTTGTGGGGCATGTCATTGGACTTTGGTGGCTGCCTGGACATATTGTGGGACCTTGGTCAGTGCCTGGGCAGGTTGTGAGACCTGGTAGGCACCTACATGTGTCATCGGACCACAGCCGATGGGAGGACACATCACAGGACAGCAGCCAGTGGTGGGACAGATTGTGGGACCTTCAGGAATACCTGGGTGCATAGTGATACTGCATCCCAAGATCACAGGAACTTGGTGAGTGCATATGCAAGTCATAGAACCTTGGCGGGCACCTGGACAGGTCAGGGGTCTTGATCACTGCCTGGGTGGGTTGCAGGACCACAGCTGGCCATGGGTGGCTCCTCAGGCCACAGTGGCTGGGACACCTGTGGCTGGTGGGGCCAGGGAGACATGCAGTGCCACACCATGGAGTTGTAGTGGCAGGAGCTCTCCCTCTGCCCAGGTCTGACTGAGGCAGCTACCAGGGTGCTACACAGGTGGCAGCAGGGGTGCTATGCAGATGGCAAGATGGCAGTGGCAGATGCTGAGGGCTAGTGGGTACCTTCTCTGCTCAGATCCCTGGGAGGCAGTCAGTGGAGGGAGGTTGTGGGGGGTGCAGGTCACCCAGTCACAGTGCACGTGAGAACGTCCAACCTCCCTACTTTCTCCCTGGCCTGGGAGGGGTAATGGGGAGACAGCTGCTGTGGAGCTGGCCCCACTGCAGACCAGGCACTCTGGGGCTGAGAGAGCAGATTGGCATCTGTTGCAGTGACCTGGGTCCAGAAGTTGGTGGGACCCCACTGTCCTCACTCACTAGTGTAATGTTGCTGTACAGTTTCCAAGTAGCTCTCTGATGAGTTCAGAGGCCTGCTGTGGTGGGGGAGCCCCCTTACAGCTTGGATTTTAGTGTCTGCTGGTGTAGTATGGAGTCCTGGGGATCTCTCCCTTAACCCTTCCCCACATATGGATGTTTTCCCCAGTTACGTTCCAAACTTGCCCAAAGGGATCACCCCACAACTCTCTCCCCTGCTTTGGGTGTCTCAGGTCATTTCTCTGATGATTCATAAAACTCACTCTGAGACAGTCCCTCCATAAATGAACATGTACCTACAACCTCTGATCCTCTCCTTGAGTGCAGCAAGTGCAGGGTGCTTCTAATCCACTATCTTACCCCCACCCCTCAGATTCCACATATCAGTTTTTCATCACCAATTAATCACTCCCTCTCTATGATATCTTCTATACACTTCACAGTTTGAAGAACTTTTGCCTTAATGAAGAAGCTGAAAGCAAGAGCACTAACATAGGAGAGATCCCTTCTCTGTTATCTGCTAACATCATACCATCTGCCCTACGCAGGGGGAGTAGACTTTTTCATCTTGCATCTGTGAACACAGGGAGAAAAGCTGCTTTTCTTGTCCTTGGCACTTTATATAAGTTTAAACTTATTTTAGACTTTAACCTTCATGAAAAATCCATGCTCTCGTTGAACACATTCTTGATTATGTGCTACCACCACTAACCTCACCCCATCTGTTTCTGTCATGTTCTCTTAATCTAGGCTCCACCATTCTTGTTACCACTTCTTCCACTTTTATTTGCATAATTTAGAATTTTCAGAATTTGCTATCCCTTTTGAGCCAACTTCTACTTTCACAGTTTCTAGCCATGAGATCATACCTACCTTTTCTCTAAACTTTCTGAGAATTGCTTTCATAGAGTGTAGGGCAATATCTTAATATGACCTACATCTATTTTGCTTGCTATTTTGGTACCTTTATCTACACAGTATTAGAGTTTAGATTTACAAACTCCTAGCCCATTACTATTATCACTATAATGCACTAGGCACGGCAGACTAATAGCTATTTGAGCACCCTCCAGATTTTCATTCAGTTAGGATTCTGAAAGCAAACTGACTACTACATCACCATATTGTGGGTTTTCTGGGGAGAAAAGGGAAAAGCAGATAGACAGACAGATTTCATTGCTTTTGATGGCTACAGGGCAGTCCATAGTTGGTATTATTAATAGCAGATAAATATATGTATTAATGGATATATGATTGATAGTTGTGACATAGATAGATAGATCGATCGATCGATCGATCAATCTCACATCTCAGGGGTTCCATGATAACCCCTGAGTTTGGTAATTCACTGGAAAGAATCACACAGCTCAACATAAAGCTATATTCATGAGTAAGACTTATTATAGGAAAGTATTATAGGAAAGGTACAGTGCATGAACATTAGGAAAAAGATACTTGTAGGCAAAGAGTAGACAGGTCAAAATAAGCTTTCTTATGCTCCCTCTGGGGGATTGCACAGATGCTTTTTTTTTTTTTTTTGTCCCTCCAGCTGCAAACGGCAGGGACCTCTGAGAAATGTCCTTGACCAGGGAAGCTCACTTGAGTCTTAGACCTAAACTCCATGCTCATGCCTTTTCTCACTGCACTACACTCCAAGGTCAGCTGGGCCTGGAGTAGGCAAATCAGGATAGGGCAAGTTGAAATAAGGGACTGCAAACTAGTTCAACCTTTGTGGGAAGCAGTATGGAAATACCTTAAAGCGATACAAGTAGATCTACCATTTGATCCAGCAATTCCACTACTGGGCATCTACCCAAAAAATCAAAAGTCACTTTATGAAAAAGACACCTGCACGTGAATGTTTATAACAGCACAATTCACAATTGCAAAGTTGTGGAAATAACCCAAGTGCCCATCAATTCATGAGTGGATTAATAAAATGTGGTATATGTATACCATGGAGTACTACTCAGCTTTAAGAAACAGTGGTGATATAGCACCTCTCGTATTTTCCTGGATAGAGCTGGAACCCATTCTACTAAGTGAAGTATCTCAAGAATGGAAAAACAAGCACCACATGTACTCACCAGCAAATTGGTATTAACGGATCAACACCTCAGTGGACATATGGGAATAACATTAATCGGGTGTCGGGCAGGTGGGAGGGGGGAGGAGAGAATGGGTATATACAAACACAATGAGTGAGATGTGCAATGTTTGGGGATGGTCACGCTTGAGGCTCTGACTCGAGGGGGGAGGGGGAGCATGGGCAATATATATAACCTTAACACTTGTACCCCCATAATGCACTAAAAAAAAAAGTCTTTGCAGCCAAAGTCCTTGTAGAACCTCACAAAGGTCCCTGAAACTCAATCTGAAACTCAATTGATGTTGAGTTGAACACCACTCTGAGTCACTTATAAAGGCTTGAGTTTGCTTTTCCAGCAAAGACATCTAGTGTGTCTTTCCATACTTCATTTTATTTGTCTACCCTAGAAAAAAAGCCAAAAGAAGCACCTTTTTGAGCGGGTTGAGAGCTGAGTAGTTCCTTCTAGAGTTCAACATTCTATGTACAACTTTCTAAAATTGCCTTTAGGCGATGAAGCAAGAACATGGGGTGAACATAGAGCAAAAAAGAGCTTATTTTCTCATGCAAGGCAAAACTGAGTTATACACTGAATGTGTCCTTTCCTGGTTACAGCGTATCATTCTCAGGCCTTTGGTTTTACAGCAAAAGTCAGCTAACTGCAGCCTAGGCCAAATCTCACTGCAGCTTGTTTTTGTAAATAAAGTTTTATTGGAACACAACCATGCCCATTTGTTTATGTATTGTTTATGGCTGCTTCTATGCTACAACAGGAGAGTTGAGCAGTGGAGACAGATACTACATGTCCTGTGAAGTTTAAAATACTTGCTATTTGGACTTTTATAGAAAAAGGTTGCCAATCCCTGGTTAAAGAAAACAAAATCTTTGCCTGTGGATCTCTTTAGGACTGCCTCCTGATGACCTCAGCCTGTGAACCAGATCTTTCAGAGGTTTTTCTTGGCTATAAAACAAGGTGTGTGCTTTGTATTTGGTTAGTGAGCTCTATTAGTTGGTTTAGCGTTTGCCTAGAGAGCCTTTGCTAAAGAATTCTTCATGATCTTTTTTCAGCCCCTGGGGAAAAAATGTACTCTTATTTATTTTACATCTTATAAATCTTATCTGAGCTTTTAAAATAAAATTTACTTTTCTTTGATTTTTATTACTTTAAATGGGGTTTGTGAATAGACCAGCACAGGTGTTTTTAGCTCTTCTCCATCTTTCCCAAAAGAAAAATGAAAGAATGTTGCCATTACATTCCAGTTTAAATGTGAGATTTTTTGAAGATTTAGCAGAAAGTTACTCTAACAGATAATTTTTCACACATTTTTAATCTATGCATGCCCATCCAGGTGTTTAACACACTCACTCAGACGTTACCACTGGACACTTCTTCAAGGAAGTCCCACCCTTCCTGGCCTTTATGTTATCTGTTCTTATGAGAGCACCAGTGCAATTTATCTTCACAGAATTGGTGCAGGCTTGTCAGGGCCAAAGCCAACCAAGTAAGCTGCAAGAATTAAGAAGTGGTCTATGTCGTCTTGATTTTGTTGGAGTCCATGACCACTGTTATTTTCATAAAATGAAGTATTTCTTTTTCATCTCCCAGGTAAATATCTTTCATACAGATGCTAACTTTGCTAGCCTGTTTTGGTAATTTTCAGCAGCCACAGGCAATTGCTTCTTATTCAGCAGAGTTCTGCACAACTATCTGAGATGATTCCCTTTCCTTAGGCAACCATTTTAGGAAGGCTGAGAACTTCTACACCTAAAATCACTGCTTCTGGACACTTAAGAATGTGTAAGTTAAAGTTTTAGCTCAAGAAATCAATAATGTCAGGGAAGTTATTTAATTTTAGGGCCTTTCAGATCCAGTAGGATAAAATATATATGCTCAAAGTCACAATTTCCAATATTGATAACTTTTAAAATTCAGCCAAACTACAACTCATCTAATTATGAATGGGAAAAAGGTAGTACAGAAATCATAACTAGGAATAGTCCTGTAATATAATTCTTCTATATATTTTTTTTTAAGACAGAGTCTCACTTTATTGCCTAGGCTAGAGTGAGTGCCATGGCGTCAGCCTAGCTCACAGCAACCTCAAACTCCTGGGCTCAAGCAATCCTGCTGCCTCAGCCTCCAAGTAGCTGGGACTACAGGCATGTGCCACCATGCCCGGCTAATTTTTTCTATATATATTTTAGTTGGCCAATTAATTTCTTTGTATTTATAGTAGAGATGGGGTCTCGCTCTTGCTCAGGCTGGTCTCGAACTCCTGAGCTCAAACGATCCGCCCACCTCGGCCTCCCAGAGAGCTAGGATTACAGGCTTGAGCCACCGCGCCCGGCCAATTCTTCTATATTTTTAATTCTAGAAAATCACTAGATTGCTCTGTAATTTTTCATAAGACTTTAGGGAAGAAAGATCAATAGGATACCAAAATGAAGGATCTGAAACAAACCTAATTCAATTGCTCTACTTTATGTCAAGAGAAGGCTTCAAAAACCTTTTCTTCGTGTTTTATTATTCTTAAATTGCTTCTCCTATCATTGAAAAACATAAGAAATTAGCTATAGTTGGTGACTTTTTCAATTAATTCTAATTTTATTTATTATATAAGCAGTGAGTCTTGCCAAATTATCCCCCTTTACGAAAGATAAAGCTAATCTCCTCCCAATACCAATCTACAGAAATTTCAGAGACCCTCAAGAAACAATCAGTTCACTCTGCCTGTATTGAGCTAAAGCACCCCTGGAGAAGCCTTGTAGATAGATACCAGGAGCCAAATGAATATTGAGACTGAACTTATACATAACTATATATTAATAGATTTTATCCAACAAGTGGGCATTGAAAACTACCCACTACTAACTGAGAACCAGAATCAATCTAAACAACTACTACCATATTGGCCGGTTTGATGCAATGGACCTTTCCTTTCCTTTCCCCTCCAAATCAGTTTCTGCAAATAACTTATAGCTCTTCAGGGAAAATATTGGTCTCTTGATTTTCAGAATCTGAGTTGTTAAGCAACTACCTGCTCACTTTTGTCTGCTTAGAGCAACCAGTGCCCCTTTATTAGCAGAAGTCACCATGAGTACTTTTTATTTATTTAATTCAGCCCATGTGCAAACCCAGTGTCTGTCCTAACATATCCAGAAGATCTGCTTTCAGCCCTTTTCTATCAAACCAAATGCAAAAATAAACACACGAGTTTGAGTAAACTCTCTATTTCTATAGCAACTAAAAAACCACAAGCCATACACGATCATAATGCCAAGATAAGAAAGAACAATGTATAAAAGACTTGAAAAAGCAAATATTAATTCTGAAAATGACTAAAAACTATAACCATATTTTATCATTTTTGTCTTCATCTGTTTAAAATCTTAAAAATGCAACACAGAAGCACATTTCAATGTTCAAGTTAATAAAAAAAAGACCAATTTTAAATATTTATACTGAGAATCTATCTAATGGTATTTAAAGTATAACCATTGTAGCTTAGAGAAATTTCTAACACAAACTTGATGTTTTATTATTAAAAATATATCTAGTTAGTGAAAATGATAGATTTAAAGAATCTCATATTATCATAACTGTAATGAATATATCATAAGATCATAAACTTCCATAAATTTTTATACCCCAAATATGTGACTCTGACATGTAAAATATGTAAGCATTTTAGTTATGGGTTTGTGTAAGTGTGCATGTATAGAAAGATGGGTGGCTGGGCCAGATAAAAAAATCATAAGACAAGATCTCCACTTTCAAGAGCTTTCAAGGAAGAAATATTTTTGAGTGTGAAACTAGGCCCACATAAAAGAGTTAGTGATACATGTCTGAGTAGTGCATTAGTGATAAAGAAATCCATATGGGCTAAGGTCAACTGAATCTTGGGGGTAGGTAAGATCTGGATATGCAGAGAGGCAGACATGAGCACTGTACATTCGGTGGACAATAAGGACTCTGAGCTAGTAATTTTCTAACATTTGCAAACAAATGGAACTAAACTGGAAAGACAGTTGTGTACTTATTTACAAATGTTAAATTAAAAAGAAAAGATTAACAAAGTTGTTATACCAACAGTTCTCATATCTCTAAGGAGCCTTTGAGGGAAAAGAAGAGCAATCTTCTTTATTGTTTTTCTCTTTTTAAGTGTGTCTAATTCAAGCTCTGACATCCTGATGCTTCACCTAAGTGAAAAAAGTGCCGCAACTCACGTCACAAAAGGCTACCCTTAGAGAACACAGCTGGTATTCATGACTTTATTCTTGAGTAATTATGAGCTAAGTCTCATTCAAAATTAATTTTAATGGCAAAGCTCTGACACCAAATTAGGAAGATGAAAGTTTAACTCAAACTTTTCATTGAACTTAATGATAATTTTGAAACTATGCTAAGATTATGAATAATTCACTTAACACTGCATTTTCTTTATCCAGGATCTAGGAAATAAGTTACAATGTACAGGTCTGAGGTCAAGAGTAGGTCTGCCTTAGTGTAATCTCCATATTTACCCCATAAATGCTTTTTATAGATGTCATAGATTTTAAATGTTAGAGAAGTCTAAATTCTTTATTAAATATAATATATTGGATTTATACTCACAATGTAGAAAGTTGCAAAAGCCATTACTCCCATCTTGACAATGAGAATAACCCAAGTAACTTGCAGAATAATAACTTCTAAATAATCTCCATAAAGTGGCAAGTACTTCAAAAAAGAGAAGGCACTTATAGCTACTTTTATTCTTAGCAGGCAGGAGGAAGCAGACAGAATCAGACACAGGTGGTAGAAAGGAGGAACAAGCAGAACTTTTAAAAAACTTTTGAAGGCAAAATATAGGCAGACATGATAGATAAGCATTTCTTGCAAGGAACACCACCACAGAACAAATTTGCAATCATACCCTACCCACCCATCGACTCTTTGACATGAGCCTTCATTGATAATGCAGAGGAAGGAGCTGAAGGCAGGAGCAAGACTAGAGAGGTGAAAACCTCTCTGATGTACTCTGGCCTTCACTGAGAATACTACAGTGGCTCTCTGGAGGCTGGCAGCAGATCAGCCAGATAGAGAGCCCCCATAGTGCTGAATGTGAGAAAGAGGATTTTAAAGCAGAGATAACTTTCCATAAAGGTAAAAAGACTATCAGCAAAGCTGTAAGGCATTAAAGGAACTCCAGAGTCACACCAGCACTCAGATTACCAGCAATTCTAAAGAGAAAAGCATGACTCCTCATTATGAAAACAATTAAATTCAATGGCAAACTGAAATAAAACTGCAATAAAGCCAAAACTAGCCAAACCTATACTGACAGTATCGCATAAGGATGAATATATTTTTTTTCCTTCACGTGAACATTATTTCTGTCATTATTTTTCTTGAAGATATTAATGTAATGTCTAGGAACTAATAAAAAATTAATAGACACTTAAAGAAACGAGAAAAGTTGACACATGGACAAGAGTGTAAATAGTTAAGAGCAACAGACTAAAAGATGGCCAAGGTGCTAAAATTAACACAAAATGCTTCCAAAATAAGTATTATGTTAAAGGATGTAGTGGAAAAGGTGGACAACATATATTAACAGGGGAGAAACTTAATTAGATAAATGGAAATTATAAAACCAAAATGAAACTAAAAAAAACATAAATGGAAATGCTACAGTGAAAACTACAATATCAGAAAGGAGCAGTAAGTTTGACAAGCTTAACAGCAGGCTGGATACAACAGAGGAAAATATCATGGAATTGCAACAAAGGTAAAACAAAAGGAACCAAGCAAATGAGATCTGTGGGATAGTATTAATGATGTAATATATGATGTAATATACATGTAATTAGCATCCCAGAAGGAAGCAAAAAGAGAATGAAGCTTAAATATTTGAAGAGAAAACATTTTAAAAGATTTTTAAAATGATGAATGGTATCAAGCCACAAAACTAAGAAACTCAGTTAAGACTGTGAAGGATAAATGCAAAGAAGCCTACACTTAAGCACGTCATAGTCAAACTTCTTAAATTCAAACAAAGAGAAATTCTTAATAGTAATCAGAGTAGGGAAAAAGACATTGCATAAGAGGACACGCTTGAAGCTCTGACTCAGGAGGGGCAAAAGCAATATAGGTAGCTGAAACATATATACCCTGTAATATGCTGAAATAGAAAAAAAAAAAAAAGAATACAATGACAAGGGTGTTGGCTGACTTCTCAAAGAAATGACCAAGCAGAAAACAAAATGGAGCAACATATTTGTAAAGTGCTCAGGAGAAAAAGCTGTTGACCATACATTTTATATTCAGCAAAAACATCCTTCACATATGACAGCAAAATAAATACATATTTATATAGACAAATCTGAGATAATTCATCTTTACCAGACATACAAGAAATGTGAAAATAAGTACTTCAAGCTAAATGGAAATGAATTCCTATGTAAATCTAAATCTACAGGAAGAAATGAAAAGTAGTAGAAAGGGTAAACATGTGGGTAATTACACAATATTATATTTTCTGTATTTTATTTGTGTATATTACATTTCTTTAAAATGCTATTAATTCATTAGAAGAAAAAAGTAACCATGTATTGGGTCTTATAAAATAATGTAAATAAATAAATTAGCAAAATATATGACTGAGGACACAAAGAGAAGGAGTGTCTAAATGGAGTTATCCTGTTGTTGAAAAGTACTTGCATTTTTTATGAAATAGTATTAAATTATTTGAAGGCATCTTATAATAAGTTAAAGATGCATACTGTAATCTCTCTAGCAACCACTAAAAATTATAAAGATAGTAAAATTAAGTTAACAGAGGAAAATGAAACATTATTTAAACACTTGAGAAATGTTAAAGAAGGAAAGAAAGGGAGAACAGAGGAGCAAAGAACAGATAAATCAAATAAAAATAAATACCAAGGTGGTAGACTGAAACACAAATATACAATTAAGTGTAAATGAGTTAAACACTATAATTAAAAGCAGAGATTTTCAGACTTACTAAAAAAGTAGACCATTGACTATATGGAGTTTACAGAAACAAACTTGAAATATAAAGTCATAAACAGGATGAAAGCAAAAGTGTTGAAAACTTTACAGCATACAAAAACTAAAAACAAGAAAGATAGTGTGCTCCATAAATATCACACAAAGTATACTTCAGGAGATGTAGCATTATCATAGATAAAAAGGGATATTTCATATTGATAAAATAGTGAAATTATCAAGAATGTATAAAACTTCTAAATGTATATGCACCTAATAAATAGGGCTTCAAAATATATGAAGCAAATAATGTACAGAACTAAAGGAAAATCTAGCTGAATCCAAAATTATTAGGATTTTGACATGTTTTTATAAACTGATATAATTAGATAAAAATTAGTTATATAGAAGATTTGAATAACAATATTAACTTGATAAATTGATATCTATAGAGCATTAAAACCTACTGCAAATGCTTAATGTTTTTAAAGTACCTCTGGTATGTTCACCAAAATAGATCATATGATAAGCCATAAAAAATTCTCAATAATTTTAGGAATATTGGAAGCCTAAAGAGTAATTTCTATGACCACAAATTAAACACTAATAGATAGGAGTAATATCAGTAGGGGTGGCAGAGTAAGGACCCCTGAAAATCCTCTCCTTATAAAAGCAATAAGACCATAGGCAATATTGTTAGAATCAACATTTTCAAAATTTTGAAAATTAACAAAAGACTTACAAAAATTCCAGGAGTGGTTTATTCAAGAGAAGCAGCTGAAAATCAGTAACAATAGCAAGCCTCATGCTATTTTAACCTAACCTGCCCTAATCCTATTCCACCTCCTTATCTCTATAGCAGCCTTGAAAATTAATACCCCACAATCATGGTAAAAAAACGGTAGCCTAGAAACCACTGGAGCAATCAGAATAGGATCTCCATCAAAAGCCATTGTCTAGTTACTAGACATGATTTGATCTCTCTGGAGTTCCCTGGAAAATCCCACTTACAAGGTTTTTCTTTATTTTACCTGTCCTATATGTCACTCTGTCGGAAAAGCCTTTTCCCTGAGGATGTTTATCAAAAACAATTAGTGGTGATTGTTTAATTTGCCAGCTGCCTAAAGTTGTAATAAAATTTGGAACAATTAGCTAACTAAAAATCTTAAAATCTTACTAGACAAAGACTTTAAATGAGCTATTGTTCAACAGCTAAAGGAAATCACGTGTAAATATATAAGGCAAAGTATTTGAATAATGGCTCACTAAATCGAGAATACCAGCAAAGACACCTAAGTTATTTTTTAAAAGAACACAGAAATTGTGGAATCTAAAAATATAACAACAGCAATGAAAAATTTATTAAAGGGGCTTGTATTAGTTTGCTAGACTGGGTCGCTTAAATAACATAAATTTTCTCACAGTTTTGTAGGCTAGAAGGCCAGGCTCAAGGCACCAGTAGGGTTGATTTCTCTTGAGGCCTCTCTCCTGGTACCATTTTCTATCTTAGTTCATTCATGTTGCTATAACAAAATACTTGAGACTGGGCAATTTACAAATAATAAAAATTTTCTCACAGTTTGGGAGGCTGGGAAATTTAATCCTACCCTTATCAGGTACTTTCAGCCCGTTTTAAACTCCTTTATCCATGCAGTTGGCCAGAGGATGGCACGATGCACCAATTTGAAGTCTTGTATTCAGGATACGTGGCTATTGTGCTTAAACTTTTGCTAAGTCACACACTTTAGCTCATATTTAACAGAAATCTCAGAATTGGGGTAAGTAGCCTTGGCATAGCTTTAATCTTAAAGTGGTACTACTGTTTATACATGTCTCTTATCTAGCAACTTCATGGGGATGTGTGGAGGTTAGAGAGGATGCCAATTGACAAGGTATGAATCAATTATTATTGGAACTTATAGCCGAATACCATCTGTCCTCATTCTCTAGGTCTGCATAACAATGTACCACAAACTGTGTGGCTTAAACCAATGATCCCCAACCTTTTTGTCAGCAGGGACCAATTTCATGGAAGACAACTTTTCTACAAACTGGGGATGGGGGTGGGGGCAGGGATGGTTTCAGGATGATTCAAGTGCATTATATTTATTGTGCAGTCAAACCCCTCACTAATGATAATCTGTATTTGCAGCTGCTCCCCAGCACTAGCATCACTGTCTCAGTTCCAGCTCAGATCATCAGGCATTAGATTCTCATAAGGAGCTTGCAACCTAGATCCTTAGCATGTGTAGCTTATAGCAGGGTTCACGCTCCTATGAGAATCTAATGCCACTGCTGATCTGACAGAAGGCAGAGCTCAGGTGGTGATGGGAGCAATTGGGAGTGGCTATAAATACAGATGATAATGCTTTGCTGGCTTACCCACCGCTTACTTCCTGTTGTGTGGCCCAGTTCCTAACAGGCCACAGACAAGTACCAGTCTGCCACCCAGGAGTTGGGAATCACAGGCTTAAATGATAGAAATTTATTGGCTTATAGTTCTGGAGTCTAGGAGTCTGAAATAAAAGTATGAGCAAGGTTAATTCTTTCTGAGGACCATGAGGGAGAATTGGTTCCAGGCCTCTGTATGAGCTTCTGGTAGCTTCAGGAATCCCTTGGCTTGTATATGATGTACTTCCTGTGTTTCCAGATCAGCTTCCCTCTGTGAATATCTGTCTCTTCACCTGGGGTTATTTTTATAAGGACACCAGTCATATTGGATTAAGTGTCTAACTTATTTCAGTATAATTTTATCTTAACTAGTTAGGTCTACAATAATTTTATTTCCAAATAAGGTCACAGTTGGAGGTATGGAAGTTAGGACTTCAACATATAAATTGAGAAGAAGGGACAGGACATAATTCAACCCATATAATCTGCCATTAATGTTACCATTAAGAGAGTGCCAAAAGTCACAATCTGCTCTATCTGCTTCTCTGGTCTTCTCACTTACTGGGTATCCTACCATAGCCATTTTAGCCTTCAACATCTTAGACTTGTGGCATGCTTTTAGTTTTGCAAATATATCATTCTATTTCATACATCTGTGTATTTTCCCTGTTTCTGGAATGTAACTTTTTACCCTATGCTTGGCTTTACCTCTTTTAAGAATAAATTACAATGTCATCTCCTTATTCAAGCCTTTCCTGACCAAATTCTTTTTAATTCCTATTATCCAGGTAGAAATTTATTCATTTTTATTCCAATTTTCTGCTCTTACATCTACTGTAGAATATAAAGCACTCTTTTGAACTTATTTTTTCAATGTTTTCCTTTTATAGAATATAAGCACCTTGAAGTCAAGATTTCATGAACTATTTACTTTTGTCTCTCACATTTTCTAGAGTAGTTTTTAGCACATAATTGTCCTCAACAGACTTTTAGGAATTATTATTTATAGCAGCATGTTTAAGTCTCATTTAAAAATTTATACTTTAATTTCAATGAGGGTCTGAGAAGAATAATTATTTAAGATATATGAGAAGGTTGAAAAATAATTTTAGAACTCTAGTTGACTGGGACGTGGATACCCCTTTACTGGCAGCCTATATCCAACCTCAGGCATTAAAGATAGCATTCTTTTTCATCATTTGTCAGAATCAATCTTGGCAACTACTTAGTAGTGATTATATTAAACAACAACAAAAACTGTTTGCATATGACCAAATAATCTTGCTTCTAGAGTTTGAGAGGAAAGAACTCACCAAGTTTATGCTGTATCTGGCTCCCTTCATATTTTCCAAACTATAACAGCAGGAAATATATGAATATAGAAACAACTCCTTATCTGAATGATATTTATTGACTTATTATAAATTAAACAGTACTGTATGAAAATTCTGGAAAATATAAAGAATAATACTTAAGACAAAATGTGAATAATAGGGAACTGGGGGGAATGGCAGTGGTAGGGATTTAGATTCCTTACACTGCAGTAGTCCAAAGTGAACAATAATTTCCATTAGGCCTAGAAAAGTTTAGGACATTATGCCTTTGTTTTTACTTTTTAAATTTTTTATTAGTGAGGCAAAATTTATATACACAAAATTTATATACACAAAAAACCATTTTAAGGTTTGATTTTTTTTTTTTTTTTTGAGACAGAGTCTCGCTTTGTTGCCCAGGCTAGAGTGAGTGCCATGGCATCAGCCTAGCTCACAGCAACCTCAAACTCCTGGGCTCAAGCAATCCTGCTGCCTCAGCCTCCTGAGTAGCTGGGACTACAGGCATGAGCCACCATACCCGGCTAATTTTTTCTATATATATTAGTTGGCCAATTAATTTCTTTCTATTTATAGTAGAGACGGGGTCTCGCTCTTGCTCAGGCTGGTTTCGAACTCCTGACCTCGAGCAATCCACCCGCCTCAGCCTCCCAGAGTGAAGGTTTAAAATTAAATGGTATTTAGTACATCACAATGTTGTGCAGCCATCACCTCAATCTAGTTCCAGAACTCTTTCATGTACCACAAGAGGAAAACCTCATACCCATTAGTCAAGTCATTCCTCATTCTTTCCTCAGATCCTGACAACCACTAATCTATTTTCTGTATTTATAGATTTACCTATTCTGGACATTTCATATCAATGGAGTCAACCAATATGTGAACTTTTGTGTCTGATTTGTTTCACTCAGCATATTTCCAAGGTTCATTCATGTTGTAGCATGGATCAGTACATAAATACTTTTTATAGCTGAATAATATTTCATTGCATAGATATACCACCTTTTATTTATCCATTCATTAAGTTATGTACATTTGATTGTTTCCACCTTTTGGCTACTGTGAAAACTCAGTAGGAATATTTGTATATATGCACCTGTTTGAATTACCTGTTTTCAAATTTGAGGGCATATAACTAGGGTGGAATGGCTGTGTCACATAGAAATTCTGTGTTTAACTTTTTGAGGAACTGTCAAATTGTTTTCTACTGTGACTACACTATTTTACATTCCTAGTACCAATGTAAAAAGCTTCCATTTTTCCACATCCTTGCCAACACTTGTTACTTTCCATTTTTTATTTTTTATTATCATTGTTGCCATCATAATAGGTATAAAGTGATTTCTCACTGACTTTGATTTGCATTTCCTTAATGACTAATATAGTTTTCACATGCTTGTTTGGCCATTTGTAAATGTTATTCAGACAAACGTCTATTCTATTTCTTTTCCCATTTTCTGTGTTGTGTTTTTTTGTTGAGTTTTTAGAATATTTTATATATTCTGGATGCTAGACTCTTATCACAAATGTGATTTGAAAACATTTTCTCCCATTCCGGAGATTGTTTTCACTTTATTAATAGTATCTTTTGGCCGGGCGCGGTGACTCACACCCGTAATCCTAGCACTCTGGGAGGCCGAGGCTGGAGGATCACTCAAGGTCAGGAGTTCGAAACCAGCCTGAGCAAGAGCGAGACCCGTCTCTACTAAAAATAGAAAGAAATTAATTGGCCAACTAAAAATATATAGAAAAAAAATTAGCCAGGCATGGTGGTGCATGCCTGTAGTCCCAGCTACTCGGGAGGCTGAGGCAGGAAGATCGCTTGAGCCCAGGAGTTTGAGGTTGCTGTGAGCTGGGCTGATGCCACAGCACTCTAGCCCAGGCAACAGAGTGAGACTCTGTATCAAAAAAAAAAAAATAGTATCTTTTGAGGCACAAATGTTTAGAATGTGGGTAAAATCCAGTTTATCTATTCTTTTCTTTTTCTTTTGCTTGTGGTTTTGAGGTCTCATCTAAGAATCCATTGCTAAATCGAAGGTCACAAAAATTTACCCCTAATTTTTCTTCTATGAGTTTTATATTGTTTTAACTTTTACATTTATGTGTTTATTTGGAGTTTTTTTCATATTATGTGAGGTTCATTCTTGTTGATGTGGATATCCAGTTGTCACAGTACCATTAGTTGAAGACCCAGTCAAAAATCAATTGAACATAGATGCATGGGCTAATTTTTTTTACTATCAATTCTATTCCATTCATATATATGTTTATCTTTATGCCAAGACTACACTATATGATTACCATATCTTTTTAGTAATTTTTGAAGTCAGGAAGCCTGAATCTTCCAACTTTGTTCTTTTTCAAGATTGTTTTGATTATTCAGGATTGCTTGCAATTCCCTATGATGTTTAGGATTGGCTTTTCAATATCAGCAAACATGCTGTTGATTTTGTTAGTTAGGCATTACATTGAATCTGTGAATCTCTTTGGGTGGTATTGCCACATTAACAATATTAAGTCTTTCAATGCATGAATGTGAAGTGTCTTCCCATTTGTTTTGGTCTTCTTTAATATCTTTATGCAAGGTGTTGTAATTTTTAGTGTATACAACTGGCTCCTCTTGACATAAGTTTATTCTCAAGTATTTTATTCTTTTTGATGCTGCTGCAAATGGAATTGTTTTCCTAATTTCCTTTTCAAATTCTTCCTGATTAATGTATAGAAATACAACTGGCATTTGTTTTTTCTGTCAGAGTATATGGGAATACAAACACTTTGGTTACTAAATTGCCTTTGTGCCACCCAACAAGCCTGCCCAATCCCTAGACAGTATATACTGCATCTGTTAGGTTTGGATTTACCCATCCCCTCTTCCCCACTCCCACCTGGCTGACACCCAATGAATGTTACTTCCCATACGTGCACATTAGTGTTGATCAGTTAGTACCAATTTAATGGTGAGTATATGTGGTGTTTGTTTTTCCATTCTTGTGATACTTCACTTATAAGAATGAACTGCAGCTCTATCATAAATAATGGGTAGTTTGTCATTTTTTTATGTGTGAGTAGTACTGCATAGTATACATACACAGCATTTTGTTAATCTACTCATGGATTGATGGGCAGTTGGGTTGTTTCTACCTCTTTGCAACTGTGAGTCATGCTACACATTCAAGTGTAGATGTCTTTTTTATAGAATGATTTTTTTTTCTTTTGGATAGATGCCCAGTAATGGGATTGCTGGATCAAATGGTAGTTCTATTTTTAGTTCTTTGAGGTATCTCCATACTACTTTCCACAGAAGTTGTACTAATTTGCAGTCCCACAACAATGTGAGCATTCCTATCTCTCTGCATCCATGCCAACATTTGTTGTTTAGGGACTTTGTGACAAAAGCCATTCTCACTGTAGTGAAGTGATATCTGATTGTGGTTTTGATTTGCATTTTCCTGATTAGAGATGTTGAGCATTTTCCCATATATTTGTTGGCCATTAGTCTATCTTCTTTGGAAAAGTTTCTGTTCATGTCCTTTGCCCACATTTTAGTGTGGTTGTTTGATTTTTTCTTGCTGATTTTCCTGAGTCCTATATAGATTCTAGTTATCAGCCCTTTATCAGATGTATAGTATATAAATATTTTCTCCTATTCTATAGGTTGTCTATTCACTCTACTGATAGTTTCTTTGGCTGTGTAGAAGCTATTTAACTTGATCAGGTCCCGTTTATTTATTTTTGTTGATACTGTGATTGCTTTTGGAGTCTTCTTCATAAAATCTTTACCTATTAATGTCTATAAGAGATTTTTCAATATTTTCTTCTAGAATTCTTATGGTTTCATGCCTTAGGTTGAAGTCTGTTACCCATCATATATTAATTTTTGTGAATTGTAAGAGGTGTGAATCCTGTTTCAGTCTTCTACATGTGGCAATCCAATTTTCCCAGCACCATTTATTGAATAGGAAGTCTCTTCCCCAGTGTATGTTTTTGTCTACCATGCCAAAGAGTAGATGGCTATATGAGAATTGTTTTATATCTGGTTTCTCAATTCTGTTCCATTATTCTATGCCTCTGTTCTTGTGCTGATGCCATGCTGTTTTGGTTACTATAGCCTTTAGTATAGCTTGAAGTTTGATAAATTGATGCCTCCCAATTTGTTCTTTTTGCTTAACATTGCTTTAGGTATATGGGTATACTCTGGTTCTATATGAAACAGAATTATTTTTTATAGATATGTGAAAAATGATGTTATTTTAATGGGGATTGCATTGAGTCTGTAGATCACTTTTATAGTACAGGCATTTAAAAAGTGTTGATTCTGCCAACCCATGATGTTGGCTTTATAAAATGTGTTGGGGGAGGATTCCTTCCTTCTTGATTTTGTGGAATAATTTCTGCAGGATAGGCACCAGTTCTTCTTTGTAGGTCTGGTAGTATTCAGATGTGACAACATCTAGTCTGGGACTTTTTTTTTGGAAGGTTTTTTTAATTACTGCTTCAATTTTGGCACTTGATATTGGTCTGTCCAGGAAGTCTTTCTTTCTGATTGAGCCTAGGGAGACGTTTAGAGGTGGGGCTGTCTGAAACCCATAATCTGGTAGTCAGGAGTAGGCCTCACTCCTTTCAACCCTCCCCTATTCCTCAGTTTCTCCCAGGCCTCTGCCAGTAGGCAGGACCTCAAGACAGACAAGTTTCTCCATGACTGTGATGTAGGCAGAGAGGTTCCCTGCCCAGGATTCTGGCCTGAGCTGGGAGCATGGCCCTCCCATGAGTTGAGGGGTTCCCCACACTCTCCTCTCTGATCTGCCTCTGTAGGCACCCACACCTGCCAATACTAGATCACAAATATCCTGTGTTCCCAGGCACTGCAACTGAGGCCTTGGGTGTATGGGATCTGCCCTGCAGGTTTGTCCCCAGGGCCCTGGAGATCAATCCCTGACCATACAAGGGATAAGGATGCTGGTCCCATGTCACCCATGGAGTGCCCAAGGTGGTTCAATGTCCCTCTGCCTTGGAGCCTGTCTTGCTCTAATGGGGCCACCAGGCAAGCAGCAAGCAGGGAGGGCTAGTGGGCAGGAAGCTCATAGTTTGAGCACCCTTCAGTCCACTGCAGAACCCCAAAAGGAAAGGTCTGAGCCTTGTTCCCTGTTGGATCCTCTGTGTGGTGGCTCAATTATCTCTCTCTGCAGCTGTGAGTGGGGTAGGGGCAGGGGAGAAAAAGAGATTGACTAGAGGAAAGCCAGCAATCAGGTCTTTTCCAATCCTATCTCCAGGAGACCATCTTCCCAGAATGACCAGGCTCTGGAGTCAAACAGAACACTGAAAACCCTGGGACCCACTAGGCGCCTCTGTCTTCTGCAGTCTGGGTTGGAATTGAAAAATATCTGTGTGGAGATGAGCAAGATGGAACCTGAGCAGTTGAAGCCCCCTGGGGGGAAAAAAGTCGCCCAGCAGGTTGGGAAGCAATATGAGGCCTGCTGTTTGGCTTGGGTCTATGGGGTGGAGGCCCCTAGGTGGCTAGGAGCCCAATGTTCTGTCTGCCAGAAGTTCCCTGCTCACTGGTGGCAGCAGTCTCTGGCCTCCTGTGGGTAGGACTCTTTAGCTGCTCGGGAGCATGCAGATGGTGGGCCAACCTAACCTGGAGGGCGGGGTCAGGGCCAGGCAGGTGAGAGGCAGCTAGAGCCTGAAGAGAAGGCTCAAGTTAACAGGCAACAGACTGCTTCTTGGGCACAAGTGTCCCACAGATGCAGGTCAGAGGCATGAAGGACACAGCTCCTATCACCCCTTCCAGAGCCCACCAAAGCGACTGCCTGAGGCCTCTCAGGGCAGAGCCTACTGCGTTATACAACTGATTTTTGTATGTTGATTACACCTTTACTTTTAAGACTAGAGCTGTATTAAGTAACTGGTCTTCTATTCACTAAGACAGTGTTCAACTAAAGGATAATGACAATTTTATTCTCCCCTACTGTTGATTGCCCTGTACAAAATACTTACATTTTTATCATTTACATATAATTGAATGGCCAAATTATAAGCAAATATCAGAAGTAAAAGATTTTAAATGTTATGTGTGCACACAATAAGCACTCTTGCAAGATATGTTAATATAAACATGAATATTCATTTTAAGAATAGAAGACATATGAGTAAATTCTATTAAAGATCTCCAAGGTTTGAAATTTACTTTCTATATAGCAACTAATAACCTTGTTTTCAAATTCTCTTTTAACAGGAACTTAGAATATTATACAAGATGATCATTAGAGTAGACTGTGTGGCAGCCCCTATAAAGCCCTCTGAAAGAGTAGTCAAAAGTCATTAAGCATATATACTCTTGCTAGAGAGAGAAAAACAAAAGCAGCTAGCAGTAGGAAAAAGACAAATGTCCCAACATGGTTGGAAATTTCCTGCATAATCTAGCCCCTAACTACCTATTGCCATTCTTTTTTAAAGACTTTATTTTTTAGAACAATTTTAGATTCACAGCAAAATTGAGAAGTTATAGCTATATCCCACAATCCTCTGCCCCCACATATACAAATCCTCCCCCATTATCAACATTCCTCACCAGAGTGGCACATTTGTTACAATTGATGAGTCTGCATTGACACATTATCATCACCCAAAGTCATTAGTTTACATTGGGGTTCATTCTTGATATTGTACATTCTCTGGGTTTGGACAAATATATAATGACATGTGTTACAATCGTAGTATCATGGAGTATTTTCACTGTCCTAAAAATCCTTTGTGCTCTGCCTATTCATCTTTCCCTCTTCCCTTACCTCTGGCAACTACTCATCTTTTTACTGTCTACATACCAACTACATAACATTCTGGGAAAAGGCAAAGGTATATAGCCTTTCTAAGCCACTGAAAGTGACTTCTTTCAGTAAGTAATATGCACTTAAGTTTCCTCTATGTCTTTTCATGGCTTGATAGCTAATTTCTTTTTAGCACTGAATAATATTCTGTTGTCTGGTTATACCACAATTTATCCATCCATTCATACTGAAGGACATCTTGGTTGCTTCCAAGTTTGGACACTATATAAAGATCAATGTGCAGGATTTTGTGTGCACATGAGTTTTCACCTCTCTTGGGTAAATAACAAGGATCATGAAAAAGGAATGGTATGGTAAAAGTATATTTTTTTAAAAAAGCTGCCAAACTACCTCCCAAGGTGGCTATAACCATTTTGCATTACCCCCACAGCAAACAGCAATGAGAGTTCCTGTTGTTCCGCACCCTTGCCACGATTTGACATTGTCAGTGTTTTGGATTTTGGAATTCTAATAGATGTGTAGTGGTATCTTACTGCTGTTTCCTCTTGCCTATGTATGTTTAAAGTATACAATGTGATGTTTTGCTATACATATGCATAGTGAAATGATTACTACAGTCAAGTCAATGTACCCATCAACTCGGTTACCTTTTCTTGTGGTAAGATCACGCAAAATCTACTAAGTAAATTTCTAGTATATAATACAATATTATTAACTGTATTTCTCAAGTTGTACATTATACATATAGATGTATTAATTCTAACTAATGGCAACTTTGTACCCTTTGTTCTACATCTCCTCACAATGCCCAGCCCCTAGTACCCCCATTCTACTGTTTTTAATGTATTTGACCTTTTATGAATCCACATATAAGTGATATCATGCAGTATTTACCTTTCTATGTCTGGCTTATTTCATTTAGCATAATGTCCTCCAGATTCCTGCAAATGGTAGGCTCTCTTTTTCCAAGGCTGCATCCTATCTATCTACAAACACACACACACACACACACCAATTTCTTTATCCATTCACCTATTGAAGGACACTTAGATCACTTTCATACCTTGTCTATTGTGAATAATGCTGCAATAAACATGAGACTACAGATATCTCTGCAAGGTACTGATTGCATTTCCTTTGGTTAGGTACCCAGAAGGATTGCTGCAGCCTATAGCAGTTCTATTTTTAATTTTATGAAGAACCTCTATATTGTTTTCTATAATGACTGCACCAATTTACATTCCTACCAACAATGTAGAACTGTTCCCTTTTCTCCACATCCTTGCCAACACTTGTTATCTCTCATCTTTTTTATAATAGCCATTCTCTTGCCATTTTTTTACATCATAGTCCACGGTAAAGCCAAATCTGAAAGCTTTTAGTTCCTAGAACATGTCATGTTCTCTCATGCCTAGAAATCTCTACACACATTCTTCTTCTTACCTGAAATGCTCTCCTTGACCCTTCTTCATCTAGCCAGATTCTTTTGATTCTTTCAGTTTCACCTTAAGCATCCTATTCTTAGGGATATATTTATGTCCTCTACACTAGGTTAAACCCCCTGTGTGCTCCCATAGGACCCTAGCATTACAGTCATTGTATATTATTGTAATCACATGTTTATTAACTATCTCCACCAAAAAATTGCATGAAGTCAGACATTGTAAATGTCTTGTTCATTGCTGTATCCCCAATGCTTAGCACATAGCAGGTGCTGAATCAACAAGTGATTGAATGGAAGAATTATATTAGCCCCCAGAAACAGTCCTCTGTGAGCCCTACTGCTCATTCAGCCTATAAAGAATTCCTGATGAACAATAACTTTGCACACATAATTATGATTTGATAGCTGAGAGGCAAATTTTTGATTAAGCTGCATTGTTACATATGATTAGTGGTATCACATGTGTATATTTTTCCCTTAAGCAGTTTCTGCAGTGCCTCCGAACTCAAAGATAAAAGGGCTCAAGAGAAAAGTTCACACAATTGAGAATGAAATTCATTTAACATCTAATGTTCCATAAAGTACCAACACATGTTGTGCAGAATGATTATTTCAGCTAAACACTCTTAAAATTTCAGGAGGTTCCCTGAAGGCTAATTCCAGTTGGGTCTTTAAAGGCATTGAGAAAAGCTGAGGGCAGAGCAAGGAGAGCAGGTACTGCAGGTTGCCACATTTATCTCCCCACACAGGAGTAAATGCTTTCCTAGAAATGCCAAAGTTAGGAAAAGGCTGGGTAACTCACTTTTTTGATTTAAAAAATCAGGGGTGTTTTTCTGGGCACTTCTTCCTGGCTACTCAAACTCAAGATTTCTAACTATATCAGAATCAATAGGTTTGATTAAAACATTGCTTTTTATTCATATTGCTTCAGTTTCATATAACTTTGACAAAAACCTTTATGAATTTTTATTTCAGGTGTTAGGATGTAAGAAGCGGCTTTGCTGCTATCCACTTAAGAATTTTAAGCATTTATAACATTCTTTATAACTTTGATACAGATAAAGAATGTATTGTGAAGTGCTTTTGGGAAAATTATTACTGTCATTGTCATTCTTCTCTTATGTAAAAAATAAATTATTATAACTGGAGTGTTTACTGACTTCAGAATTTCTATAAATCTGGCTGTAAACATTTTATTCTGGATGAATATACCTGAAAAGTTTGCCACCAACTTTATTCCTCCCCTCATACAACCAAATTTTTTCAGAGCTTACTTTCTGATTTTATTTTCCAGGCACTAGGAAGAACAGCTGTTTAGTATAATAGCTACATTCTATTAAATTAGGGGTGGATAAAGTAGCCTAAGACCACATCAAGCAATGATGTTATGGTCCAGGCTCTAGATGATATAATTTCTACCCTTTGAGGTGTTTTGCAAAATCAAATTTATTCTCAGAAGCTGGACTTATAGAATTAAGTCAATGCCTTATTTACATGGTTAGAACAAAGAGGGCATGCCATTTGGTAAAGAGGCAGAAGAAAAGAATTACTTGGATTTTTGAGTAAGTTGAAAAGTAGATTAAAGCTGATTTTGAGCAATCTAATTTTTCTGTGATGAAAATTAACTGGTCCCACTTTGGAAGATTGGCGAACAATTGTTTTCCTATATGTTCCAGGATTTGTAGATCAGCCATATACACACCATCCATAATAAACTCATAACAATGCTTTTTTGCTCAGGAAACAATACTTTCACTCTTATTCTTGTATGTCTTCATCTTTACATATGTGAGGGTTTAGATAAATGTCCAAATTATTGCCAGAGTGAATAGCAAGCAGGAGAGAATAGAGAGAATGGGGAGTAAAAGGAAGGAAGATAAAAACTGAAAGAGGGAGATAGAGGGATAGAAAGAGGAATTACTGCTCACTCCTGATATCTCACTCCATCCTAATATTATTACCTCCTCCAAAAAGTCTTTCCTAACTGCTCCATCTCTCCTTGATATGGTAGCCCCCTGAACTTTCATAGCTAATATCACAAACATATCATATTAGGTTGATACACTTTCGGCCTGCCTTAACATTTTATCCCTCTAATGATACTGTAATCTCTTTGAGAGAAATGACCACCTTATGTCCTACCATGCTGCTGATGATATGCTGGCTGTATAGAAAGAGCTCAGTGAATGCCTGTCGAATTGAACTAGTATTATACTGCCATCATATAACTTCTTCTATAGCTACATTGTTGTCGTTCTTACCTTTCTTTAAACAGGTGCCAGGTTGCTGTGGCTACTTTTTCCGCTCCTGAGCTCAGTAGTGAAGGAATGAATAATTACTTGAAATACTATGTGCTTCCAGAGAAGGGGAAAGTCTAAAACCTAGAGAAGAAAATGACCCCCTTAGCTAGGTTTCTCCTCCTATTTATTTCCAAGGACACATGCAAAGGCTTAGGGCCATTTGCAAATTTCTTTAACAACGTCCATACAGGTCAACTGTTTTCAGCTGACCTTTGCACTCAGCAAACAAGCAGCTTCAGGCAGGCTTTTTCCCTGACCCTTCATTCACCTTGCTCACGTTCTTTCCATCCATCCATCCATCCATCCATACATACATACATACATACATCCTTTCTTCTAGGCCCAGCTCATATGGCAGGTGATTAGTTTAACCAAAATGACAATAAAAAGGTTTCTTTATTGATTCTTTCACCAAGCATGTAGACCCAGTCAGATTTTCTTAAATCACAAATGAAATTTTTTCTCACACAAATTCTATCTCTCGCTCTCCCTCTAGAGAAAATAGAGGAGCTTGATTTGACTTTGACATAAGAAAAATAGACCTATTCAAATGCCAATTTCTTAATTGTTCACTCATATGGAAGTTCAAATTGAATATAATTTTTGGATAAAAATAGAGAAAAGCACCTGGAAAATAATGTATCCTTCACTGGCATGATGAAAGGGAGATCTGTATCATTTAATTTGCTATTACAGCCCTGGAAAATATAGCCATTTAGAAGACCTTTATGGATTTTGTAAAGTCTTGATGCAGTACTAAATCAGCTGCTACCATGCATGAATTTTATTTCCTTATTTTTGTTTCAATGAATAATTTTCATTCAGTAGTAACTAATGGAATCATAAAGAGAGGTCATTAGGCATTGGTTTCAACAAATGTCATTTGATATAATAGACTTCTGAGCACATTGCCAGGAAGAACTATTGTTTCTAATAAATACTCATGTAAATTTTTCTAGTTATTAAAATATCCGTGTATTTGCATTTAGCACCACAGCTTTAAAGAAGAGGCTAGTGCACAAAATAGCATCCAAAAGATATAAAAAGCTCCTGAAATCCATCCTCTTTTGCTTATTTTAAAAATAAACTTGTGTTTATTTTGCTCTCTAAAATGAATGAAGATACTGTTTGCCATTTGAGTTTTATAATAAGTTTCTGTTGCTTTGTGAGGCTAAAATATAACACTAACTAGATATGGAACTATCACTTCTACTTATAACCTTGTAACAACTTTGTGACATTTATATACAAATGGGGGAAAAGGAATTCAAGAGGTCTTTATACACAAAATAAAATGTATGTTAAGTGAAATGACCCAAGTAACAGACAACAAAGCAAGCTTGCTTTGACTTAAAAAATTCAAATAATTCAGGAAAGGTACTATCAATGTTCCTCAGCTTACAATGATAAAACTACCAAACTCATTGTAAATTGAAGATATTGTAAGTCAAAAGGTATTTAATACATCTAGCCTATCAAACGTCATAGCCTAGCCTACCTTAAACACGCTCAGAACACTGATGTTAGCCTACAAGTGGGCAAAACCATCTGGCAACACAGTACACTGTAGAGTATTAGTAATTTACCCTCATGATTGTGTGGCTGACTAGGAGCTGCGGCTCACTGCCATTGCTCAGCATCATGAGAAAATATCATACTGCTTTCTACTTAATGTGTATCACTTTCAGACCATTGTAAAGTTGAAAAATTGCAAGTTAAACCATCATAAGTCCAGGACCATCTGTATTTTGCTTTAAATTTCCCTAAGAAGTATTACTTAAATTAATAATAATTGAACCTCTCTAGGTACTGGCACTATGGCAAGTGTCAGATACAAAAAGAAATATGACATTCTCCACACTTTAAAGGCACTCATAGAAGAAGAGAAATGTTTAAACAAAATTTTCAGTACAACATGATAAGTAATATGGACCAGTTCAGTTTCTATCAATAAAGTAGATTATATAACTTTAAATCCATCCCTGTACAAAATACCTGGATGTATTATATAAATACAACAAACAGAACTTTCAAAAAATTTTAAAGACATTTTTATCTTCAGATTGAAGATGAATGCCAAATTTCAATTAGAGTTGAGATAGATAGATAGAGAGATATCACAGTGAGGCCAAAGAAAATCAAAGACAAAGAGATCTTAAAAGCAACTAATGAGAAAAGGCATATTAATTTCAAAGGAATGTCAAATGGACTAATGAAAAACCTCTGAATGGCAAGAATGGAATCCAGAATAGAGAGGAATAATAACTTTAAGTGCTAGGAGAAAATAAATACTAACTAGAATTTTATATCCAGTGAAACCAATATTTAAAAATGAGCATTAAAGGAAGACATATTTAGATAAACAAAAAGAATGAACAGTAAGTAGAGAAATAAGCAAATGTTGATAAATCCAAAGAAGCAATGTCAGCCTAAAACAAGAGAAAAAATCACAATGACTAATTTGAGAAGATACAGAAACAAAGTAGAACCAAAATAATGTACAATGACCTGAAAGAAGTGAAACAATTCATCTAAGTTAAAATAGTCTAAAGACCTTGCATTGTTCAAGAGAGTAGAAATACTAATTAATATTACACTGTGTTAAGTGAAGTATGCATGTTATATATTTAATAGTAATTAGCAAGAAAAAATAAAATGCAAATATATAAAGTACAAACCACTATTAGGAACAAAAAGGGAAAAAATACATTAAATGTACTTCATTAAGTATTTGCAGCATGGCAACAATAATATTAAGTAATATGTAACTTAACTTTTAAGTAATTCAAAACCTTCAAAGAGAAGTTAGAATTTGAGCTGAGTCTTAAAGGAAAAGTAAATGTTCACCTGGCAGAACATGAAAACATGTTCACATGGCAAAACAGGAAAAGTTGAATTAAAAAGAAATTTGTGAAGGAATATAGTATCTTTAGAGAATAGTTGAGCTCAAAATAATCTTTAGGTTATCAAGAAAAAAGAGAATAGTTATTATTAAGGTGAATCTAATACACTCAAGGACAAGGATGGAGGGAAGAAAACGGGTTAGTGTATTAGTCAAGATAAAGATACAACATCAGGGGTTAAAAATTAAAAGACTTTGTTAACACTAGCAAGTTTCATATTTATCTCCTAGGAAAAGAGTATACATAATTTCTGGTTCTTACTCCTATCTATATTACTCAAGGTTCTCCAGAGAAACAGAACAAATACGAGCAATGTATATGTATGAATCTATTATGGAAATTGGTTCATATGATTATGGAACTCAAGAAGTCCCACAATGTGCTGTCTCTAAGCTGGAGAACCAGGAGAGCTGGTGGTGTAGTTCAGTCTGACTCCAAAGCCCTCAGAACCAGGGGAACCAATGATGTAACTCTCAGTCTCAGGTTCAAGACCTGAGAAGCAGTGGACCACCAGTGTAAGTCCTCGAGACCAAAGGCATAAGAAGCTGAAGTTCTGATGTTTGAGGGTAGGAGAAGGTAGATGTCCCAGCTCCAGAAGAGAGAGCAAATTCTCCCTTCCTCCGCCTTTTTGTTCAATTAATCCAGGCCCTCAACAGTTTGAATAATGCCCACCACATTGGTGACAGTGGATCTTCTATATTCAGTCAACTGATTCAAATGTTAATCTTTTCTAGAAACACTCTCACAGACACATCCAGAAATAATGCTTTGTCAGCTATCTGAGTATTACTTCATCCAGTCAAATTGACACACAAAATTAACCATCACACCATCAGAAAAAAATTTTGAGTATGTAATCTCAATAAACATGTATATATTATTTATTTCTAAATTAGTCATATGCTTTACCCAACCTATAATTAAAAATTCACAAAAATAGAAATTAAAAAGAATGAGAAAAAATGAAATAATTTAATGATCTCAATTATTGTTATTATTAATACAATTTTATTGCCATTTTAAATGTTGTACATGCTTAGTTTTTAAATGTCTTGGTAATCATTATGATTTCATACTATTATAAGCTATTATCTCCAGGCAAAACATACGTGTAAGTTAAGTTCATTGTTAAAACAGCAAATGTAAATCTGTATTTAAGATATTATACTTGAGGCCAATGAACATGTTTTTGTTGACTTCTTTTAAAATTTGATTAGGTTATTAGGGTCCCTATGTGCTTGACGTTATTTATATATGTATATTTTCTGTATTGCTTTGCATGGCTGACAAGTTTATACTAAGAGTAGAATTCTAAGCTCTGCCATTTTCTGCTTGTTAATTTAAGCTTGCATTATTAGTACTGTCTTAAATCAAAGTTTTTTTAAAAAAATATTGTTAAGTTATTTTTTACTTTGTGAAGTTGAATTTACTTAAAATTAGATTTATTATTTTTAAATTCACTAACTGAACACATATAAACTGTAAATACATAATGATATGTTAAAAGCAACAAAGAACTAAGAGCAATACAGTCAACTCTAGTGACATATTCATACATCATAATACTATATAGCAGTGAAAATAAATATATTAGAGTTATAGGTATCAATATGGATGAAAGTCAAAAATATAATATTAAGCAAAACAATTTTGATCGGCATAGATAAATATAACATAATTTATATAAAGTCTAAAAGAACATAAAATACTATATATCATTCATGGATGCATATGTATGTAATAAAACATAAGGAAATATATGGAAATGACAAACATACAATTTGTGATAGTGGTTCTCTCATGGAGAAAATGAGAAAGATATCATTAAAGAGAAGTATACAGGGTGTTTCAAATGTTTTGGTAATGTTTTATGACTTAGGCTCAATGTTGGGCATCCTGGTATTGGTTTTTTAAATACTTTTTTCTCTGTTTTAAATATTTCTTTAAAAATTTATTTTTACAAAAGGAGCAGATAAAAATGTCTGACAAAGATTTCCAGAAGGTAATCAGAGAAATAAGAAAGAGAGAGGTGTTATAGATTGCAAGAAATTTGTGTTCTGTAGAATGCTAAGAGAATTTCAAAGATCTAAAGGTCAATAATGTCAAATAACATAGGTAATAGCAAAGAAGTCACAAAAATTAAGAGTTAGGATATCATTTCAGTGGAGTGTTGGCAGTGAAAGCCCAATTACAATAGGTCAAAGAATTAATGGGGACCAACATGTAGAGTGAACTAATAAGAACTTTCCTCTACAGGTCTAGAAATACTGGATAAATTATCACAAAATAAGTTTACATACATAGCTGAGCTCAAAAGAAAAAAATTCCCAGATGCCAGAAGTTGTGAGATAGTGAGCTTAACAGTATAGAGAGCATCAAGACACAGATACACACCCTAACAGTTCAAAAATAAGGTATTATGTCCACACATAGACCTATTGAGATAGGGAGATATAAGTAATACCCTGAATGAAGGTGGGACAGAAAAAAAGGGAGACTCCATTCATATGCATGGAAATAACAAGAGAATATGTTTCTATCTGAGCCTTTGGACATAAAAACAAGACACTTGTGAAACATCAAAATACTGGCTGTGGAAGATGTATAGTCTGAATTTAAAATAAACATTGCATAGGAATATCATGTAGAGAAATTAATATAAATTTTGTTCCAAGATTGGTTAAATTCCTTCAAAACCTGTAACACGCAAATATAAGTCTTTTTTTCTAAAAACTCTTTAAAAATTAAGAGCACATAGGCACCAAAAATCAAAAATTCTCTCTGGATATAGCTTACAATAAAAAATGAAAAATGCTCTACAATGATGGACCCAGAAAACAGGAAAATTAGCACCTAACTACACTGAAAAAGTATAAAATAGATAAATTATGAAATAAATATAACTAAAAGATAAGAGTGAGCAAAGGAAAGAAACAAAGTATGAAGAACAAAAAATACAAGACAAAAAACAAGAACAGATAGATTGGTTATAGACTCAAATAAAATTTTTGTAGATGAAAAATATTGTCACTGTAATTTAAAGAAATGAATGGGTAAATAACAAATTAGACAAAGCTGAAGAGAAATTTTAAAACTGAAAAACAATTTTTACAAAAAAAACAAACCAAAACAAAACAAAACAAAAACCCAAAAAACAAAACACACACACACACCAGAATGCAGCAATGAGAGGTGAAGAGATAGGAACCCTAAAAGAGAATTTAAAAGACATGGATGATGGAATGAGAATGTACAATATTTTTATTATGTGTACAGAAGGAGAAAAGAAAAAACAAAAAAAAGGAAAGAGATGATGTCGAAAATGACAATAGCTAGACATTTCCAGGAATTATTTTTTAAAAAAAGAATCCTCAAATTAATGCACACCACATTCCCAGCAGAATTTAAATAATGAAAATAACACCAGTAATAATAATTATTGTTATTAAATAAAATTTAGTGAAACTTCAAAGCACTAAATAAAAAAAGAAAAATCAAGCCATAAAAAGAGGAGGAGAAACAGATTATCTATGAAGGAACAACAATTAGAATGATAGCAGACTTTTGGGAAGCAACAACAGAGGCTAGAAGACAATGGAATTATATCTTCAGAATGCTGAGGGAAAATAATTATCAATCTAGAATGCCACACCCAACTAAACTATCATTCAAAAGTGAGAAAGACATTTTAAGAAAAAGCCTTAGTTTATCATTTTTAAATCCTTGCAGAAAGAGCTATTAACAGATATACTTTAGCAAAAAATGAAATTGAACTTACAAGAGTGTGGGATGCAATAATACATGTACTCCCGAACATATGTTAGGCCACCCAAAGTTTTAATAAATATCAATGAATCTATAAAGACTAAGTTCCTTAAATTATTAAATAATAATAAAAATATAATCAAATCAAACTATTACCTTCAGAAAAATAAAGAAAATATTCTGAATTACTACTCTGTGAAAGAAGTCATAAAATATTTAGCACTGAATTTCATTAAAAACAAAATGTAAAACAATAAATATGTATCTATTGCAGTAATGAAAAAGAAATATATAGCCTCAAATGTATATACTACAGAAATATTTAAAAGTTTACAAAATTAATAAGTGTTTTTAGTTTTGTTGCATATGTGTATATCTAAATGATATATTGATTAGTTTTATTATTTTGAGCATTACACAAATTATATCTTATTGTATATAGTAAAAAAGATAATAACAAAAATCAGGAGAATATACTAGGGATGTATATTAACCATGTTTTCTCATTTCTGCATATGATATTTTGACATCTTTGGGCCTTGTTGACTAGGGAAGGACTGCCCCTCCAAGAATTAGCAGATTCTTAATGATAACTGAGCAACTCTCCAATGAATGTTCCTTTCATATACAAACTAACCAATCCACAGCCTACTATCCACCTATCTGCTTTATCTAGCTCTTACATTTGTGAGACACTAACCGTCTGCTCTAAACATCCTAGGGCCAGACATCAAGCAACTAAGGGCAGCCCCTCCACCTTGGAGCACTCTGAAATTATTCAAACTAGTCAGTTTTAAACTTGGTCATTCTGCTTATACTGCCTCATCTATTCGTTCCTGAAAAAAAAACACAATGAAAACTTTCTAGTAGTTCCAACTCACTCTCTCTCTGTCTGAAACTGACCTCAATGTTCTCTCTAATGTGGTACTGCATGATGTGGCATGTCCCCCTGCTCTTGGGAACCATGAGTAATAAATCATTTTTTTCAAGATTATTTTCTGATCTGTAGGCTTCACTCTACCTGCATGAAACCAAAATCCCAGATATGTTCTAAAATAGGACTGAGATGGATTGTCAAAAATGGCGGACTAGGGATGACCTCCTTGCTCTTTGCTCTTGGAGTGGGAGGTGAAGAAGGCGGCCTGAATCACTCGAGCGGGTAGTTCTCCTACAGGATCATCTTCACGGAACTACAGGGAAGCTTCGAGGGGCAGCAGCGCCGGGAAAAGGAAGAAAGTGACTCAGTGGATTTACTGTGAAGTTCCGAGAATCCGAGTGGTACTGCGCGGATTGGAGTGTAAGCTGGCCGCACTTAGCGGCAGCCATACGGCTGTGCGCTCCTTCCTACAGGAGAACAGCTTCTCCCTCACCACCTCCCGCCCACGCAAGCAGAGAAGTGCCTGAAGACAGCGTGAAGAGGTAACACGGACGGGCAGGCAGGCTGGAGAGGAGGCAGGAGCGGAAAGTAATTTGAAATCTCCAGGGCACCGTGTAAGGTCGCCATTGCTGGGAGAACTATAAACACTAGAGGCTTACAC
>VSMD01077583.1:0-32984 GCA_008750895.1 Mirza zaza | reverse complement strand
TTATTGCCCAGGCTAGAGTGAGTGCCATGGCGTCAGCCTAGCTCACAGCAACCTCAAACTCCTGGGCTCAAGCAATCCTGCTGCCTCAGCCTCCCAAGTAGCTGGGACTACAGGCATGTGCCACCATGCCCGGCTAATTTTTTCTATATATATTAGTTGGCCAATTAATTTCTTTCTATTTATAGTAGAGATGGGGTCTCACTCTTGCTCAGGCTGGTCTCGAACTCCTGAGCTCAAACGATCCGCCCACGTCGGCCTCCCAGAGAGCTAGGATTACAGGCTTGAGCCACCGCGCCCGGCCTGGATAGGTAGCTCTTAATTAGAATGAAGGGGAAAGCCCACTACAGCAAGAATAGTTATTATTTTGGTACATTCTGTTAAGTAGAAAGCATAATTGGAAACCAAGTTAATCAGCATTTCAAAACATGGTGTTCCTCATGCAGGATAGCATAAGATATGCTGTGAGCAAGTAAGCTGGTGAATCACTAAGTTAACTGTGTTCTTTTCCTTAGTCTTTGCAAGTACTTTACTATGTAAACATGCAATGCAAAGTCCCAAGAGGGAAATATAGTATTCAGCATTCTCCATATCCATTAACATTTTTCTAAACCAGGAGCTGACAGATATAAAATAGAATCAACTTCCTAACCCCGTTGGACTCTGTGTAATCAATAAAGCTCTCACTCCAGCGTTTATTTAACGTCATGATGCCTGTTTTCCAAAGTTCTATCTTTATATAGTTTTTCTGTCATTAAAATATGAAAACATTTGCTGTAAAGGATACCACTCCATCGAAGTCATCACCGCACCAATGTAGAAGTTGTTTTAACCTTGTTTTGTATTTACCGCCGGACTGGCTCTCACCAATAAGGGAAGAGTAGGTAGCAAAAATAACACCCTTTTTCACACTCCCATTATGTTTAGAAGAAATTTTTCCATATTTAAACTAAGAAAAGAAAAGAGAAGAATTAGTATGCCTTTTCTCTCAGAAACATTTAACCCACCCAAACTCCTACAAGCAGGAAGTCTTAACCTGGTAGGCTCATGAAAGGTTTCAGAAAAGTCAAAGTACCTCCTAAGATGATACACATAATTTTTTGTATATACATACATGTACATACACACACACAAAAAAAACTTTGTGGTACAAGGATCCAGTTTCCAAAGTCTCAAATCTAACACCAAAAAAAAACATTAAAAGCCACATAACTTACCCTGTAAGGAAAAAGTCAAAATATTTACTCTTCAAATATTTATTATGTACTTACTATATGTATAGTATTGTGATTAAGTTCTGAGAGATACATAAGAATTATGAGTAACAGTTAATCTGCCCTTCTTCAATTACACTGCTCAGAAATAAAAAACATTTCTAGATGCCAGTTACACGCTTTTAGTTCTGAACTGTTTGTATTCAGAACATAGTACTTTAACTACCAATCCATCCAGTAAAACCCACCCAAACAAGCCACTGGTGAACGGAGCAACAATGAATCAACTTAGGACTCATGGGGAAAGTAGACTTATAGTTACTTATTCAAATGGCGAGTGTAGACAGGCACCTATAGGAACCATATCTGTCTATTCTACCCTTATAACACCAACAATTAGTGCAGGCGCAGTGATCAATAAAGACTTGCTAAGCCAACATTAAGTTTCTAAAAGATGCTGGCACACATTTTCTTTCACTTTATTTTCTTTTTTTTTTGAGACAGAGTCTCGCTTTGTTGCCCAGGCTAGAGTGAGTCCCTTGGCATCAGCCTAGCTCACAGCAACCTCAAACTCCTGGGCTCAAGCGATCCTGCTGCCTCAGCCTCCCAAGTAGCTGGGACTACAGGCATGGGCCACCATGTCCAGCTAATTTTTTCTATATATATTAGTTGGCCAATTAATCTCTTTCTATTTATAGTAGAGACAGGGTCTCGCTCTTGCTCAGGCTTGTTTCAAACTCCTGACCTTGAGCAATCCTCCCGCCTCGGCCTCCCAGAGTGCTAGGATTATAGGCGTGAGCCACCACGCCTGTAATCCTAGCACTCTGGGAGGCCGTCCGTCACTTTACAAAATTATTTCCACATAAGTAGGTACAAGTATTCAAGTTCACTAGCTATACAAATTTTGAAACCAGTCTTCCCAAGCCACAATTCTGTATATGCTGCCAAGGATTTGGTGACCCACAGTACTAGGCACACTGCTTGTCTACACTGTGCCCTCACATACACATAGAATGGTATCTTTATCTTTATTTATTTATTTTTTACTGACAAGGTCTTGAACTCCTGGCCTCAAGTGATCCCTCTCACCTCAGCCTCCCACATAGGTGGGACTACTGGTGCAAACTATTGTGCCCAGCTAAAATTACTTCAGAAACAAAGACAAATATGATACTGAAGATTTAGAGAGCAAATTGGTGTGCATTTTACACTTATAGTACATCTCAATTTAGACTAGTCATTTTAACTGCTCCATGACAAGTGGCTACAGCCTGGCAGAGTATTTAGCACACGGTAATTCACAAACCAACAATAGCAGCTAGCACTAACTATCCTTTTTGTAGATTAACCCATTTAATCCTCAGTAAAACTGTACAAAATAGAAATTAGTATTCCCATCTTACAGATGAGTTAATATTTACCAAATCATCAACTGAACAGAAAATTTTCATACCTTATTTAATGAATGGACCAAAATGTTTTTTGCTCCAATATCCCTCAAATCTCTTTCAGCATCATACTTTAAGTCATTTGAAACACTAAACCTGCCCCCAAAAAAGAGAAAAACAAATTAAATGCACATTACATCATTCTATCAGAATTCAGGAATAAATAAGGCCACGTCTTGACATTTCAAAAAAATACAACTACTCATGAAAACCCATTCCCACATGCAAAAGTAACTATTCACCCACAAAAACTTCCTTAGCCAGTCTTTAACACTTACCATAATGCTCTCTTTCTACTTAATAAATAATTTTCATAGATGATTCCTGCTATCGTCCTTCCTTTTCCTACACCAGCACCATCACCTATTAAGAAGCCAGCACGATCTCCATTAGGGAGGAAAGTTTCATGTTGCTGAAAAAGAAAGAGCTAGTACTTAATCCTTCAGGTTATTTTGGTGATCAATCTCTCGTATACTGTTTTAGAAATTTATTGATGTTAACTCTATTTTATATGGATATTTTCTATGTATTTACTATATATTCTTTCCTGCTACCATGTACCATGTAACTAAAATTTAAAAAATGGTGAGGATTCCTCCATATCCCTTTTAACACTCCCATAATCAAATACAAACTTTTAAATCACACATAAATACAGGGATAGTTGGCTATTTTGGTCATTAATTATTTTAAGGATACAGATTTTGACTAAATCATTTCAAGACAACTAGTGTATAACTCTTAATTCACACCCTTTTAAAAGCCCATACAACACCCCAAAGTAAAATAATAACACAGTTTATTCAATCACCCCTCAACAGTGTAGGTGCTCAAATCTTTTCCAACTAAGGGGGAGAAAGCTACAACTAATATCTATATGTATCTTCTTATCTAACAGACCTATGAAATACATTCCTAGGAATGGAACTGCTAGGTCAAAGGATATGTGTGTTTTTTCATTTAATAAATATTCCCAGTAAATTCCAAAAAGGTTATGGCACTTGTCATTTCCACTGGAAATGCACTCTCCACATTTGTGCTATACTTTTTTATTTTTCTAACACATAAAACTTTTATAAAAATAACAGTTACAAGTTTTTCATCAAGGAAAACTTACCTTTGGATTAGAAGAATTATATAAACTAAGATAAAAAGTAAATATTACAGATAACTATAAAAAAGCTTACCTGGGCTGCATATGTAATTGCCTCAAGCTGTAATGCTGACAACCAGCCATTATCAATGGTTTCTTCAGAAATGGATGTTTTGTACCAAACATCAGGAGGAGTAACACTGGATAAAGAGCTAGTTTCCACTACAGCATCTGGGTGACGTAAGCCAATTTTTACTAAATGAAAATATAAAAATATTCCATTTTAATAACTCTGAGTAATAACATTTCTAGTTTTAAGATATTGCAATTTTTCCCCATGACAGAGAAAATATGATATGTAACAATTCATTTGGAGCCTCTAATAAAAACTCATTGCTGGTAAAGTACTGTTTAAATTTGATTAAAATGGTTTATCATCTACATATGGTTGAAATGGACTTGTTGACAAAAATATCTACAAAAACACCTTTGTAGTTCATAACACAAGATTCTCCAGTAGTAACAAGAACATAATCCCATATATTAAAATTTGTTAAGTTACTTCAATCATTTACCTTCATTCAGTAAAACATATGTGCAATATAATTTTACTCTGAAAGGTATGTGAAAGGAAACTTTGGCTATGAAAATAAACAGCAACTGACTTCCCAAAATGTACAATGTGAACAGGTTAAAATGATGGAAGGTAAACTTTTTCTATAAAGGGTCAGGTAATAAATGTTTCTGGCTTTGCAGGCCATCTCTTGTGTAACTACTTCGCATTGCTGTTGTAGTTATCAAAGAAGCCGTGCACAATAAATAAGCCAAAGGGGATGACTTTATTCTAATAAAACTTTATTGACCAAATCAGGCAGTGATCCAGATAGTTTGCTGACCTACATGGTCTCAAGGGCCATGGATAAACTCTTTTAATTCTTTTGCAAAATCTATTATTTGGGGAAGAGGGAGAAGCAAAAGTTCAGATACTAACACCTAACACTCATTTTAAATCACTAGAAAAGCATGGGATCTTGGAGTCCACCTGCAGTTGGTAAAAAGACAATTGTACCTCAATTTAAAAAGTATTATTAGTAGCTTTTTATAAAACCAAGATTACATGAAAGACAAATTCCATAGATTTATTTTCTGTTATTACCTCATATAATGAAAAAGTAAAAATGTTACACAAAAGCTAAAAACTTAATTTTCAACTTCACATAGTGACTACTAAAAAATGAATCATAGTCATTATACAAAAAACAGAAATGGTGTTAGTGACAACCACTGATTTCAAATAGCACAAATTATTTTAAAGATTCCAACATTTTCATGATTTTAGACAAGCTGCACAAAATATACAAAGCTAAGATACATATTTGTATCTCTACAAATTAGCTGATTTTATAATCACTATTCACACAAGCAAAATTAACTTGAAGCAAAATAAAACCCAAACTTTTTTTTTAGTTTTGCTTTTCAAAGACACCAACCTAAAACAAGGTTCTAAATTTGTATCGAAAAAAAACTGCAAAAAACCACAGTAAAACTTTTATGTAAATATTTTAAAAACAGATTACACTTTAAAACATATTACAAAGCCCATACTTGTCAAGTCCTGAGGTACCCAACAGTGACAGGTCCTAACAGCTAACAATGTGGGGGAGAGTTATTTAAGCTCAAGGGGAACCCTGAAGTTTTTCAGTATTTTGACAAATCCCAAAGACATACGTTTTATTGGCATATACTCTGCATAGGTTTCTGCATGACCCATTTCTTCTTCATCTTCTTCCTCTGGCTCATCTTCCTCTTTTACAACAGGGACCTTCTGTAATACAGAAAGAGCATGGTCAATCCCAAATCCAGAAACTGGAGTCCAAACCAACACACAGAACTCTTCTGCAAGAACACCAACAACCTTCAATCTTACAAACATGATGTACCACTTCCATATTCCCTAAAACGTGGGTCACACTTCAAGGCTTCCCTGCTTCTCCAATGATGAGCACAGACAATGATAACATACTCTGCCCTTGATACCAAAATAGGTGACTACAGGGCTCCACTTCCTTCCAGCCACCATCGTCTCAAAACTACCTTCCCCCTTCAGTACTGCCCATCACCCTCCCTAATGCCCAGAACCCTTCCCACCCTCAATCCTGCCCTTCATTCCAGTTCCAGAAGTAGCAAGAGCAAGGTGGGGAGGGGGACTTGTTCTTTCTCATCCTAGAAACAAAATGAACCCTAACAAAAGGTGGAGGAGTCCCAGTGCACACCCATCACCAGCAGGACCTAGGTCTCACACCCCACCTTTTCAATTCCCTGTCATCTGTCTACTTCCCCTCATATCCTAAAACCAAAATCCCAGGAGACTAGAGTTTACTGATCTTCTGAAGTACAGAAAATTTCCTTCAGACTTTTGTGTCTTCACAGACACAAGAAACACTCATATACGCTTGAAGCTCTTACTCAAGGGGAGAGGGAGGGCATGGGCAATATATGTAACCTTAACACCTGTACCCCCGTAATACACTAAAATAAAAAAATTAAAAAAAAGAACACTCATATATAAGATGGCCACATAATTTACACTTCAAACCTTGGCATAGGACAGGCGCAGTGGCTCACACTTGTAATCCTAACACTCTGGGAGTGCTGAGGTGGGCAGATTGAGCTCTAGCAGTTAGAGACCAGCCTGAGCAAAAGCGAGACCCCATCTCTACTAAAAATAGAAATTAATTGGCAAACTAAAACTATATATAAAAATTAGCCAGGTATGGTGGCACATGCCTGTAGTCCCAGATACCTGGGAGGCTGAGGCAGGAGGACTACTTGAGTCCAGGAATTGGAGGTAGCTGTGAGCTAGGCTGACACTATGGCACTCTACCCTGGGCAAGAGTGAGACTCTGTCTCAAAAAACAAAAAACAAAAAACAAAAAACCTTGGCATATATGAGAGTAAAATGAGGAGCTATTAATAATTACACCAAGAAGGCCAAGCATGGTGGCTCACAATTGTAATACCAGCACTTTGGCAGGCCAAAGCAGGATCGCTTGAAGCCAAGAGTTCAAGACCAGCCTAGGCACACACAGCATAGCAAGCATCATCTCTACAATAATAAAAATTTAAAAATTAGCCAGACATGGTTATGTGTGTGTGTAGCCTCCACTACTCAGCAGGCTGGTGTAGGAGGATTTTTCTTTTTTTTGAGACAGAGTCTCACTTTGTTGCCCAGGCTACAGTGAGTGCCGTGGAGTCAGCCTAGCTCACAGCAATCTCAAACTCCTGGGTTCAAGCAATCCTGCTGCCTCAGCCTCCCGAGTAGCTGGGACTACAGGCATGCGCCACCATGCCCGGATAATATTTTCTATGTATATTAGTTGGCCAATTAATTTCTTTCTATTTAAAGTAGAGACGGGGTCTCACTCTTGCTCAGGCTGATTTTGAACTCCTGACTTTGAGCAATCCCCCAGCCTTGGCCTCCCAGAGTGCTAGGATTACAGGCATGAGCCACCGCACCTGGCCTAGGAGGATCTCTTGAGCCCAACACCAAAAGTTCGAGGTTACAGCAAGCCAAAATGACTATGAAACTTAGTATACCAAGGAAAGAGGTAAGGAAGAAAAACCCAGTCACCCAGTCAAAACCTACAGGTTAAGGTAGGTTAAGGATAGGTTAAGATGGCATTAAAAGGTAAGGACACGCTCTCTTCTCTACCTCAGAGTCCACAGCAGAACATGCTGGCATACAGATGCTCAATGTGGAAAGGAAGAGAGGTGGGGCACAACCATCCAATCAACACTAACTCGTGGACTCTTCAGATAAAATCTACAAGACTTGAAATGTTCTCATAAATTATGCCAAAATGAAACCCAATATCAGATATTAGAAACTAAATTGGACTGGCCAAAGAAACAGATTTGAATCCCAATTCTGCTGCTATTTAATTGTGTAGCGTTGAGGCCAGCCATTTAAATTCTGTGTCCTTTCCACCCCCACCTTCTCACCTTTTCCTCATCTATAAAATAGGAATGCATTATATGCTAAAATAACCCATCTACTTTCTTCCTCCACTCTTTCTTCTTCTATCTAGATATTTTTTAAAAATCATCAGGGGTATAAGTGGAGGGTAAATTGGTAATACTGAAAGATCACTGAAAAATCCAGGAACCAAACAAGTACATTTCTAAGCCAGGTGGATATGAAATGGCAACTGACATCAAGCTTAGGGTCAAGGATATACCTGCGGGTAAGGGAGACAATGATCCCTAGGATGCTAGCCCAACACACAGCATGGACGCTCACTACTAAAAGCCAGGCAAGTTTTATCTGGTGGGGAATGTGGGCCCAGCATTGCTACGTACTCTTATTTTGCAAGAGAACTTGGAACTCAGGATTCATTAATTGATTGATTTTTTGAGACAGGGTCTCACACTGTCACCTGGGCAGTAGCATTACAGCGCACTGCAACCTCCAACTCCTGGGCTCAAGCGATCCTCCTGCCTCTTCCTCCCCAAAAGCTGGGACTACAGGTGCAAGTCACCACACCTGCCTAATTTTTTAATATTTTTTGCAGGAATGAGGGTCAGCTCAAGCTGGTCTTAAACTCCTAGCCTCAAGGGATCCGCCCCCCGCTTTGGCCTCAGAAAGTGCTAGGTTTACAGGTGTGAGCCACCACATCTGGCCAGAATTAGGATTTTTATGTATCAGCAACAAATTCAAAATTCTTCAGAAAAGGCTTGGCGTGGTGGCTCACGTGTGTAATCCTAGTACTCTGGGAGGCCAGCGGATCGTTTGAGCTCAGGAGTTCGGGATCAGCCCGAGCAAGAGCGAGACCCCATCTCTACTAAAAAAATATAAAGAAATTAGCTGGACAAATAAAAAATGTACATATATATATATAAAAAAAAAATTAGCCAGGCATAGTGGCGCATGCCTGTAGTCTCAGCTACTCGGGAGGCTGACGCAGGTAGATCGCTTGAGCCCAGGAGTTTGAGATTGTTGTGAGCTAGGCTGATGCTATGGCACTCTAGCCCAGGCAACAGAGTGAGACTGTCTAAAAAAAAACAACAACAAAAAAAACATTATTCAAAATATTCTGGAGGTGGGCATGGTGGCTCACGCCTGTAATCCTAGCACTCTGGGAGGCCGAGGTGGGCAGACTGCTTGAGGTCAGGAGTTCGAGACCAGCCTGAGCAAGAGCGAGACCCCGTCTCTACTATAAATAGAAAGAAACTAATTGGCCAACTAATATATATATAGAAAAAATTAGCCGGGCATGGTGGCGCATGCCTGTAGTCCCAGCTACTTGGGAGGCTGAGGCAGCAGGATTGCTTGAGCCCAGGAGTTTGAGGTTGCTGTGAGCTAGGCTGACGCCACGGCACTCACTCTAGCCTGGGCAATAAAGTGAGACTCTGTCTCAAAAAAAAAAAAAAAACTCTGGAGGCCAAACCTAACAACTAGTTTGGATCCACAGGCTACCAATTTACAATCTCTGTTAGATGTTTCCTAACTGCTAGGCCAACACAGAACCTTTGGTATATTATGGGCTGGAAATGGGAACATAAGCAGTACATAAAAAGTTTCTGGAATAAAATGCATTATTAGTTTCCAAAAATCAACTTCCAAGTACTGTTGGTACATGACACTAAGTGGGTACCGCTAGCTCTGGTTCTCCTGGTCCCTGTGCAAAACCTCAAGTGCAGGCTGCTATACTGTCTCCAATTCTACATTCTGTCACAGTCCTAACCTTCCTTTGGTATTGTCATGTGCAGTCATCTGTCATTTCTCTTTTCCCTTCATACTTTTCCAATAATCTCTGCCTAGTTTAGCTCCTTTTTCCTTTCCTTTTAGATTAACTAACTTCCCAACCTGTCTCTCTTCCCTACACACACCATCCTGTATCACCAGTAGGTTCCCCCACTTACAGTGACTCCTCACTGGCACCATGTCCAAAGTCCTTTAAACTCAACTCAGGACGCTCCATAGAGCCCAAATCTACCATTCTCATTTCTTCCTGTGAGACAAGCATCCTGACTTATTGTCACCTAAGTACATAGTCACCACCACTTCCGTGTCTACTAGTACTTTAACTCCCCTCCTAAAATGCCCTCTCAAAGTCTCTGCGGATGTAAAACCCAAGCATTACAATTTGGGCATCACACTGTACCTTTATATGCCCTTTATATTACTACTAAATCCAGGCAGTTGTCAGATTTTCCTGGAGGTAGAGTCATACAATACAATTCTTATAGGAATCCACCACACACAGTTACACATGGAGGTTACCAAGTAAATGTACAGAGTCAACTGATCTGAAACATACATACGGTATCTCCCAAATGTTAAAAAAATTATAAAATTATTCAAAACTATATATCATTATATGATCTAACAAGCTCATAATTAGCTACATATTCATGTTGAATGCTAAAATGAACAGTTATCAAATATCTTTGGTTAATTCTTTTTTCTGATCAGGTGAGATTCATTATAAAAAGAACTCAGCACTATGTTTAATACCACATCCTATGAAATCTGCTAGTTTTAACCACCATGTTTAGTATGTGTTAGCTTATTACAGTAAGGTTTCAGCTTATCCATTAATTTATATAACTGAGCAGCCCCCTTCCATTCAAAAAAAAAGTGTTGTGAGGACTGTTCTAGAGCACTTTTAGTCAAGTATACTCTCATTCTACACCAAAATAGATACAACTATTGGAAACTCACCATGGTCGGGGAAAAACTCCTCATTTTCATGTCATTTATCCATATTCTCGCTACTTCTTTATTAGAAGACTCTTTCTTTACTGTACCATTGCTTACATCAGCTGAAAGGGGAAAAAAATCAACTTATATTTTTGAAGGAAACTGCAATTTCTTTTCCTATAGTTTAAAAATTCATTAAAGTTTACCCAATTCACAAACCAAAGAACATCAATCTGCCAATCGCTAAATGAAATTAACCATAGGCATTAAAACATGGAAATAAGAATTAACTTTAGAGAGGTAGGGTGCAGAAATGAAATTTTTAAAAACTTAACTTTAGTAAGTCAAAAGAAAATGTGTGCATGGGAAATTTGAAAACGATTTATCAGAAAAAAACTTAACCAGACTATTTGATAGTTTAATATAAATACTAAGAGGCAGACCAAGCCCAGTGGCTCACGCCTATAATCCTAGCACTCTGGGAAGCCAAGGAGGACTGCTTGAGCTCAGGAGTTCGAGATCAGCCTGAGCAAGAGCGAGACTCCATCTCTACAAAAAATGGAAAAGAAAAATTAGCTGGGGGTATGATAGCACGTGCCTGTACTTTCAGCTACTAAGGCAGGAAGATCGCTTCAGCTCAGGCGTTTTGAGGTTGCAGTGAACAATGATAATGACACTGCACTCTACCCAGTGCAACAGAGCAAGACTATCTCAAAAACAAAAACCAAAACAAAAAAACCACAAATATCATACCAAGAGTCAGTATTACTTCTAGACACTTCACTTGGCTCATTACAAAAAAAAAAAACAGGCCAGGCATGGTGGCTCACATCTATAATCCTAGCACTCTGGGAGGAATTCAAGACCAGACTGAGCAAGAACAAGACCCCATCTCTACTCAAAAAAAAACCAGAAAGAAATTAGCTGGACAACTAAAATTATATACACACACAAATTAGCCAGGCATGGTGGCACATGCCTGCAGTCCCAGCCACTCAGGAATCTGAGGCAGGAGGATTATTGGAGCCCAGGATTTTAAGGTTGCTGTGAGCTAAACTGATGCCATGGTATTCTAGCCCGAGCAACTGAATAAGACTCTTCTCAAAAAAAAGAATTACAAGGCCGGGCGCGGTGGCTCAAGCCTGTAATCCTAGCTCTTTGGGAGGCCGAGGTGGGCGGATCGTTTGAGCTCAGGAGTTCCAGACCAGCCTGAGCAAGAGCGAGACCCCATCTCTACTATAAACAGAAAGAAATTAATTGGCCAACTAAAATATATATAGAAAAAAAAATTAGCCGGGCATGGTGGCGCATGCCTGTAGTCCCAGCTACTCGGGAGGCTGAGGCAGCAGGATTGCTTGAGCCCAGGAGTTTGAGGTTGCTGTGAGCTAGGCTGACGCCACGGCACTCACTCTAGCCTGGACAATAAAGTAAGACTCTGTCTCAAAAAAAAAAAAAGAATTACAGGCCGGGCACAGTGGCTCACACCTGTAATCCTAGCACTCTGGGAGGCTGAGGTGGACAGATTGCTTGAGATCAGGAGTTCGAAACCAGCCTGAGCAAGAGCGACACCCCGCCTCTACTATAAATAGAAGAAATTAATTGTCCAACTAATATATATAGAAAAACTTAGCAGGGCATGGTGGCGCATGCCTGTAGTTCCAGCTACTCAGGAGGCTGAGGCAGCAGGATTGCTTGAGCCCAGGAGTTTGAGGTTGCTGTGAGCTAGGCTGATGCCACGGCACTCTAGCCAGGGTAACAAAGGTCTCAAAAAAAAAAAAAAAAAAAGAATTACATAAAATAAAAAAATAATAAAGAAAGAAATAACCACCTGGTTTTACCATCAAACTGGAATCAGTCTCACCTGATTTATTGGTACTTACAACTTTCAAGGCAAAATAATTATTTCAAGAAAAAAAAAAATATCTGGGAACTCCTCATTTTCCTCCTGCTCCCAGAAAAAAGATCCAAACAATGGACCCTTTCTTCTTCTACACTGGTGGTTTTCAAACTCTTTTTAAATATAGCAATAGAATCCTGGAATCCAAATATCAACCAGCAGGAATCGCTTAAATGAATTTGGCTTAGGGGACAGAAGTGTCATGTCCAGAACCCCTGTAACCAGACCTTAACCTCCAGTATCCCGGAAGTACTTCCAGTACCTGGAATTCTTCGGATGACAGTGTGAAAACCACTGTCCTTAAAAACAAGAGGTAACAATGGAAGGACCGATTAGCATCTTACCTATTCTACCAAAAGATGAGTATTTTGGAGCTATCACTTTGGACTCCAAAATGAGTGGGACTAATTAAAGTATTAACAAAATAAGGAAGCTAAAAAAGAGATGTTAAATTTGTTTGCGGGCATGATTTGTTTACTAACTGCTGAAGAGCCAGTGATCAGTCAGTTCACAGAGCTACAAGACTAGAACTCAAGTGAACGATCAGAATCCAAAGAGAAACCCAAAGGGCCAAGGGCTCCAAATGGACAACACCCACACACATGACAGAAGAGCACGCAAAACTTTGTTCTCCAGTTTCATACTTTCGACGTTCTCCCCTACTTCAGCAAAAAGAGGATCCTCTTCTTCAACACAAACCTTTGCTTATCTTCAGCATTCACTTACAATGTTTCTTTTTCAGTCCTGGTCTAGTTTGACAAGAGTTTCTCAAGTGTCCATACAAGTACAGCCTTGATTTATCGCCTTTTATCTTTTAAAAATTACGACCTTGAATCTGGGAGAGTTTACTGGACTACATTTTACACAACCAAATCTATCCCACTTTCTGTTTTGCTCTCCAAACTCTTTCCTCACAATGGCACACATCCACTCCTTAAGTTATGATGGCATATGCTTCTTTGAGGAGTGGAACACTCAGGAAGCCACCCATATAAAAGGGACAGGTTTCCTCATTAAATCCAAAGACCCTAACAAGAAGCATCTGCCACTATCTACTGATGGACCCCCAAGTCCTGGAGGAGCCATTCCAGATGCTGCCTTGCACTTTAGTCAGGTCAGGGACACAGTCCAGCGCTCCATGGCAGAGAAAGGAAATCAATCCTAAGACAGCTAAAATGATTTCCCAACTGGCATTTAGCTGCCAGATTGCAGTTTTAGTTCAGGACAATGACCTTGAGAGTAAAAAACTACAGTCACAAGGTCATAATGATATGGACCCAAACACAAAGAGTAAGAGTATCTGAAAATTTTAATTTCATGTTACTGGAAACAAAGTTCTATATCATCCTACAAACATCTCCTGCCCATCTTTTTAGAATGCTCCTAGCTCTCTACTTATAAAAACACAAGCACATTACAACTTTCAAGCAGTCTATTCTGTCACAAACTTACAAATTGTTTTATGTGAAGCATTAAAAATTATTTCCCACAAATAGAAAAATAAAGAAGCTCTTTGAAAACAGAACTGTCTATTCAATATCCATCACCTCAGGCCGGGCACGGTGGCTCAGGCCTGTAATCCTAGCCCTCTGGGAGGCTGAGGTGGGTGGACTGCTCAAGGTCAGGAGCTCAAGAGCAGCCTAAGCAAGAGCAAGACCCCGTCTCTACTATAAATAGAAAGAAATCAATTGGCTAACTAAATATATATATGAATATAAAAAAAAAAAATTAGCCACGCATGGTGGTACATGCCTGTAGTCCCAGCTACTCTGGAGGCTGAGGCAGGAGGATTGCTTGACTCCAAGAGTTTGAGGCTGCTGTGAGCAAAACTGATGCCATGGCACTCCAGCCTGGGCAAGAGAAGTGAGATTCTGTCTCAAAAAAAAAACAAAAACAAAAACTATCCATCACCTCATCCCAAGAGCCTGATAGGATGGCTACCTATGTACTAGTATAAATCATCAGGAACATGCCTTATAGCTCATCCCCTTCATTCTAGCCTCTTGATCCCAAAACACAATAATCCCAATTAAACTGACCCCAAAACAAACAAAAACATAACCAGTCCTGTGCTAAAACTGTAAAATACTGGTCAGCTCAGAGTATTTCAAGTCAGGGTTAGTATCTCCAACAGTGCCCACCATGGTATTATTGTTATATAATAGGGACTCAAATACTCTGTAACTCAACTGAGAACGGAAGAAAAGAATCTTCCTAGTTCACATTTTTCAGTTTCTAAAACTAAAACTACACTACTCAAGTTTCAAATAGCCAAAGTGAAAATAAAAAAGGAGAGATTAATTTTATTTTACCCTTAAAAATTCCCTTACTACTAAACTGAATAGGAAGCTTCCTCTGATCACACCATTGAAAACTATATCCTCTTACTGCCCCACACCCCACCCTTCATTTCTCTCCAAAGCACTCATCCCTATCTGCTGTAAAATCTACTTTTTCTTATTTTTGGAGCCCTGAGTAGAGTGCCATGGCAACATCTTAGCTTACAGCAACCTCAAACTCCTGGGCTCAAGGCTGGGTTCCTGCCTCAGCCTCCCGGGTAGCTGGGACTACAGGTGCATGCCACCATGCCCGGCTAATTTTTTCTATATTTTGTAGGGATGGGGTCTCACTCTTGCTCAGGCTGATCTCAAATTCCTGAGCTCAAACGATCCGCCCGCCTAGGCCTCCAGAGTGCTAGGATTACAGGTGTAAGCCACCACTCGACCATAAGCACCGAATTTTTTATAAAGGATTAATAAAAATGTTAACTGGTTTTTCATAGTATGTAAAACTGAGACGATCTCATGGTGGTAATACAGCTACCTGATAATCTGACAAACTTCATTTCAAAGCTAAACATTCTATCCAAGCACCTAAATAAATTTCTGCTTCTCTTCAACTGTGCAAATGCTGTAAGTGTACGAGATAATGGAGGGAATACCTCTTTCGTGCCTAGTTCTTTTAAAACTCAAGAAAATCCTGTAAACAAACCACTTTGACATAGCTTACCAAGGTAGAAAAAGTTGATACTACTGAAAACAGACTTAGACTTACTAGCTGCTGTGGCAACTGGCTGAGCAATATTGGCAGGTGGCTTCAGTTTCATGAGTTCATTAAGACTATTATTTTTGAGTAGATCCTTCAGTTGAACCTGGTCTTTTGAAGGTGCAGAGGTCATGGCATTTCGTACTGCTGGTGCTGAGACTGAAGGGCGTGTGTTTGCAGTGGTCTGGATAAACTTAGTTAAAGTGATAGTTTGCCTGTTGGTTGTTACAGGTGGTGTTTTAGTCATTACAATTGTAGATCCCAAGGTCGGAAGCTGGTTTATTTGATTCAGTACAAATGTTGTAGTAGACGGAGGCTGCTGCTGGAAAACAAAAGACATTACACCACTGAAAAATGCTTTATTCTCTAAGGCCTACATCCATAAACACGGTGGGCCATTTAGAAATCTAAAATTGACTTTTACTCTTGTCTATTGGCACCTCATTTCTAATTTAATTTGATTAGCTATAAACTACCAAGTTGAAAGGCACCACTTTGAGAAAAAGAAGGTATAGTAGCAGTGTAGCATTTTATATAACCATTGGGGACAACATGCATAAAATGGAACTATCCCAAGCAAACTGTGATGTATAGTAATCCTACATAATAAAAGGACTGGTAACTGAAAGAATTTCTAATGCCACAACTGCCCCAACCAGGTAGATGACCTTAAATCCCTGGAGGCCTGGGTTCTCTAAGACACATTTTCTGTTTTTAACATTCTGTAATTCTTGTTCAATGCTTTGTTTGCTGTCATACAGATCACATTGAAGTTTAGAATATAAAAAGACAAAGCAGACCAAGCAGAGTTTTAAATTCTTATGTTGCAAGAACAAACCCAGTCAGGTGTAATACAATTACTGGTGATAGCATGGATGCTATCTCTGAACCTATGACAAAGTTACAGAACATTTTATTTTTCAATGAGGGATAAGGTGGGGAAAACTAGAAAAAAAATGATGTCAATTTGAAGATAACAGTGTCTGTGACTACAAGTAACACTAAGACATTTTTATAAATTTAAGTATATTTCTACTTTCTTTCCTTCTCAAACTATTTATTTCTCCATGACTCCTTTAATAAGAGTCTTCTGGATTACTATTTATCACTTTTAACCAAAATTCTCAATAATTTATCACAAATAATCAAATTTTAGCCAGCTTGTCCAATAATTTTATCCCATTAGGCTTCAGTTAATAATTGCTCTACATTTAATGTAAGCTCAGAGGAACTTTATATTCAAAGCACAATTATAATTCCATAAAAATTATAAATACCAATGGACAAAAGCTGAAATAAATAAGCAAAAAAGGAAAGAGTAGTGGAATAATATGCATTTAATCTTTACTTTATGAATTTTGTATCATTTGCAATAAATAAACTAAAAAAAGTTTTGTTTGTTCTAATTATCTTTTGATCAACATTAAGTACCAACATTAAGTATCAACATTGAGTGAAAGAAATGTTTTATAAGGTAGGAGGTAAGGACAGGATATTGAGAAAGTGGCAAAAAGCAAAACTCAGGAGATAAATCTATTTCACATTAATAGGTCATTTTCTTACTACAATCCTAAACTATTTTGCCAGTAACGCCAAATCTGAAAATTCTTACCCTCACATTTAACAGTGCTGGAGTAGGTACCGTCTCTGGCTCTTGTTTAACAGGAACTGTTGCTTCGGTCTCCAAACCTAGTTCTAATGCACTAAGTGGCACTGACTTGAGAGAAAACAACATCAACGAATTCCGTTTTGAGAATAGAGTTGCATTTATTTTAATGAAACAAAAAAAGGTCAAGCCTTACATTCAAACTGAATGTGAAATCACTAAAACCAGATATAACAATCTTTGTAAACATAAATTCGCTACAAAACTAACATTAAAATCTTATTTTTGCTTTCAGAAAATGTATATAGTCAAACTACTGAAGAATGTCCCTAAATAAATAACTATTAAGGAAAGTAAAGATACTCCCACACAAACTCTAAATAATTTATCTCTTACGTTTACTGTACACATATATAATATCAAAGCAAAAATTAATGTCTTGGTTTTCATTATAAATATTTTCCACTTCATAAATGAAAACAAACACTCAACATTCACATATATATTTAAAATTAAGGCTTAATAATATGTATTTCTATAAGTGGAAATTATAAATTAAGAAACATGGGCTTTGGAAAACTCTTACCTGCTGAACTGGAGGGGTAGGCGTGGGAGTTCCAAGCCCCGTATCGCCACCATCAATATCAAAGAGGTCATTCGGACTAATTCCACTCTCACTCAAAGCAGCAAGCAGTAAATCTTGCCCTGGTTCCACCATCTTTAGAATGAAATATTAAATATTAACATAAAAAACAAAGTGAAAATATTAACTCTCCTATAAATACATTATAAACAATCCAACATTTTCTACCAGACCCATTCATTCAATATTTATGACAAATCTGCTACCAGTCAGGCAAAGAGGATAGAAGAGAAATAATCTGATCCCAGGAAGCACACACTTACATGAAAAGGACAGAGACATACATAAGTCACAGAAAGAATATATGTCTACAAAAGGTTATGGGAGGCTGGGCATGGTGGCTCATGCCTATAATTCTAGCACACTGGGAGGCTGAGGCCGGCGGATCTCTCAAGGTCAGAAGTTCAAAACCAGCCTGAGCAAGAGCGAGACCCCATCTCTACTATAAATAGAAAGAAATTAATTGGCCAACTAAAAATATATAGAAAAAATTAGCCAGGCAAAGTGGCGCAAGCCTGTAGGCCCAGCTACTCAGGAGGCTGAGGCAGGAGGATTGCTTGAGCCCAGGAGTCTGAGGTTGCTGTGAGCTAGGCTGATGCCAATGCACTCCAGCCCGCCAATGCACTCTAGCCCGGGCAACAGAGTGAGACTTTGTCTCAAAAAAAAAAAGAAAAGAAGAAGAAGAAGAAGAAGAGATGAGGAAGATACCGCCCACAGTCTCCTACACCGTGCTAGAGTTTTCACTTAATTCTCTGTGTAACAGGGGTCACAAAAGGGTTTTCAGACGGAGGACTGCTTGACATAGATTTGTGACTCAGGGCTGGGCGCAGTGGCTCACGCCTGTAATCCTAGCTCTCTGGGAGGCCGAGGTGGGCGGATCATTTGAGCTCAGGAGTTCGAGACCAGCCTGAGCAAGAGCGAGACCCCATCTCTACTATAAATAGAAAGAAATTAATTGGCCAACTAATATATATAGAAAAAATTAGCCGGGCATGGTGGCACATGCCTGTAGTCCCAGCTACTTGGGAGGCTGAGGCAGCAGGATTGCTTGAGCCCAGGAGTTTGAGGTTGCTGTGAGCTAGGCTGACGCCACGGCACTCACTCTAGCCTGGGCAATAAAGTGAGACTCTGTCTCAAAAAAATAAAAAGATTTGTGACTCAGGAAGGTTCACTCAAACAAACAGAAGGGTGGAAGCAATCTGAGAGGGGGCAAAATAAGACCAGAAACAGGAAGACATCTCAGGAGAGATAATGGGTTATCATTGCAGGGAGTGGAGAGAAAGAAGGGGGGGTGGAATGTAAGATCTTTGGGAATGAGAATCCACTGGGCCTTAGTTTAAATAAAAACTAAGAATATAAAGGGAGAATATAAAGCACACCAGAGAAAAAGCATGAGTTGATGGATAATTAGAGTTACGCCAAGAGAAAATGAAAAATAAAAGTTGAGCCCAGGCTACCTGAAGGATGGGTTACATGGAGCTGGGGGAGGCCTCTAGATAACCAAAAAGCAAGCAAGACTTCAGGTTTTCCCAAGTATAATCTTGGGAACGATTATACTTTCCCAAGTATAATCCAGGCCAAAGTAGTCTACCACCAAAATGGATTTTTACTCAATGTTTTACAGGGAGGAAAAAAAATTAACAGAGCTTTCTCAATTTTAACTTCTCTCATTAATTACTCTGAAATAATCAATTTATATATACGTACTTATGAGAACTCTGACTATACTTGTTTATCTCAGATAACTAATTTTACATTATATAAATAATATACTATTAAGTTTTCTGCTCATCCGTTTGTTCTCAGACTGTGTGATAAAATTAAATGTGTTTCATGATGTCCTACAAAAACAGTGTTACCTAAGAGCAACATGATCATGACTTCCAACATAAGTACTTTAGATGAAAGACACTAACAGAGAAATTCTCTATGTCCATGTCACATATGTTTGTGCATTGTTTAGACAAAAGTTCTAATGGAAATATGAATGAGTTTAAGGTGGAGACCACAGATACACATAATGAAACTGAGGTCTACACTCAGTTTAACACTGTTTAAAAGGATGAGGGGAACGAGAGATAACTCAAAGATTTCTCCAAAATCTTTCAGAGAAAGGAGAAGCCGCCTAAGGAAGAAAAAATTTTGAGCAGGGAGGAAGAGAAGGAAACAAGCCTGACACAGTGTTAGGCTCTTCATAAATATTACCATTTTAAGCCCACAACAACCCTGAGTGAAAGAGGCAATACAGTTTTAGAGCTTAAACTGAGGATCAGAAATTATCTGCCCAAGTTCACCCAGATAGGGAGCGGTAGAAGATAAGATAGAAACTAGACTGGGGGCCGGGCCCGGTGGCTCAAGCCTGTAATCCTAGCTCTCTGGGAGGCCGAGGTGGGCGGATCATTTGAGCTCAGGAGTTCGAGACCAGCCTGAGCAAGAGCGAGACCCCATCTCTGCTATAAATAGAAAGAAATTAATTGGCCAACTAATATATATAGAAAAAATTAGCCGGGCATGGTGGCACATGCCTGTAGTCCCAGCTACTTGGGAGGCTGAGGCAGCAGGATTGCTTGAGCCCAGGAGTTTGAGGTTGCTGTGAGCTAGGCTGACGCCACGGCACTCACTCTAGCCTGGGCAATAAAGTGAGACTGTCTCAAAAAAAAGAAACTAGACTGGGGTAGGGAACCTGCAGCCTTTGGCCTTCTACATCCTTAAATGCAGCCTTTTGATTGAATCCAAATTTTACAGAGCAAATCCTTTAAATAAAAGGATCTAGGCCCGGCCCAGTGGCTCACACCTGTAATCCTAGCACTCTGGGAGGCTGAGGCGGGCAGATCACTCAAGGTCAGGAGTCCGAAACCAGCAGGAGCAAGAGCGAGACCCTGTTTCTATTAAAAATAGAAAGAAATTAGCACACAACTAAAAATATATATATAGAAAATATTAGCCGGGCATGGTAGCGCATGCCTACAGTCCCAGCTACTCGGGAGACTGAGGCAGAAAGATCGCTTGAGCCCAGGAGTTTGAGGTTGCTGTGGGATAGGCTTACGTCATGGCACTCTAGCCCGGGCAACAGTGAGACTGTCTCAAAAAAAAAAGGATCTAGAAGGCCGCAGGTTCCCTGCCCCTCAACTAGATAGTTTAAACTCCAAAAGTCCATGGTTTCTCTTTCCAATGAGTAAGGGTGATGTCGGTAACCTACAAAGTTTCACTACTTTATTTCAGAATAAATGCCAGACTGAGGTTAAATTTGGAAGAAGGATAAAGTCTTTTAGCAAAATAATGTGCAGGAACTGGACAACGTAAGTAACAAATAGGAAAAATGTCCTAAAATAGAGTTATGATAAAGTTAACCAATTTTCTAACAGACATACTTGACCCTACTTCACAAACTATTCTAGTACATAACAGAAATAATAAGTACCTAGAGCCCTAAACCAATGCTTTAAAAACATTTTCAATCCATAATATACTTCATTAGGACCCAGGATCTATGGGGAATACACAGTCTTGGCCCACCCCCACCCACTGTGGCTAATCTTGATCCAGACTAATAGAATTATGGAGACTTTCAAAATGTCATCCTTTAAAGGTAAATACTGGAAACGATTTATGTACATTTGAAACAAAGGTATATTGTTTCAAACCAGTGATTTTTAAAGACGACAGAGCTCTCACAAGCCAAGAGATTCATTAATACATCAGATACACAACAAGCCCTGTGTAATTACACTCAAAAGTACACAAAGCCCATTAATTAATAAAACGCAAATTCATTGAAAAGCGTTACTGAGTGGACACATAGGTACTACAGTAATAGGGTATTGGGCAGAGGGGAGGGGGGAGGGTATATACATACATAATGAGTGAGATGTGCACCATCTGGGGGATGGTCATGCTGGAAACTCAGACTTGTGGGGGGAGGGGGGGGGAAAGGGCATTTATTGAAACCTTAAAATTTGTACCCCCATAATATGCTGAAATAAAAAAAAAAAAGAAAAGCGTTACTGAATTCACAAGAGCTTTTTGAAGTATATTTTCTTAACAATGAGTATTAAAAGTACAAAAATATCATCATGGAAGGGAGAAATTTTAGGGAGAAACTTTTGATGTTTATATTAAAAAAATGGCAAAAGTTGCAAGTCACACTATCAGTGACGAGCTCAGAATTCACTCCTAGGAATCACAATTTGATTTAGTCATTTAAAAATGTATACATAGGGCCGGGCGCGGTGGCTCATGCCTGTAATCCTGGCACTCTGGGAGGCCAAAGTGGGCGGATCACTCAAGGTCAGGAGTTCGAAACCAGCCTGAGCAAGACCTCATCTCTACTATAAAAAAAATAGAAAGAAATTAACTGGCCAACTAATATATATATAGAAAAAATGAGCCGGGCATGGTGGTGCATGCCTGTATTCCCAGCTACCCGGGAGGCTGAAGCAGGAGGATAGCTTGAGCCCAGGAGATTGAGGTTGCTGTGAGCGAGGTTGACGCCACAGCACTCACTCTAGCCTGGGCAACAAAGCGAGACTCTGTCTCAAAAAAAAAAAAAAAATGTATACATATAACTAAATATACCGTACACCATAAATAGACAATTTTTACTTGTCAATTAAAATAAATAACAACTTGAGACTCTCTGATATGAGTAATGTCTCAGGACATTGTCTAGGACCCTCTGACCTAGTAATGTCTGTAACAGACATTGTCTTTAAAAAGCTATTAATGAAAGAGCTTTTAATCTCTTATACAACTTATACAGAAACAGAATACTAGGGATCTTTTTCTCTCTCGGCCAATTGGACACAAATTCTCTCTACTTGATCTTTTTTGCTCGGTGAAGGAGGGAAGGGAAAGGACACAGAACACCTATCTCATTCTCTAACTCCATTAGGCAAAACTTTTTTTTAGAGGCAAAACTCTTAATATTTAATATTTCTATTCTGAAACTATTACAGACTCACAGAATTTCAGTGCTCAAGCTGAGAGAGCCATTATAAAGTTAAATTACCCAATCTCGTCCTCCTCCTCCTCATTTTACAAATAACTAAGACTTATTCATGGGAGGAAAAACATTTTCACTGTGAATCCACAAAGTTCAATATAAATGCCAAATACTATTAGGTATAAGAAAACTGTGTTAGTGTCTACAAAGGAGTTCATAGACCTGAAGTGACATCTACCGTGTAGCAATCTAACAAACCCAAAAGTTACTAACCATGAAGGCTTCTATCTCAAACAATGGAGAACAAAAAGTTCAATTTTTATCGCAAACACATTTGAAAATATCACCTATTTCAAAATAGCACATCTATGAAAACTTCTGATGAATAAGAAACAAAGACACAGTGGTAGAGAGAAACTAAGAGCTATCCTCAGCAGGAAGAGAATACTGAGAAACAATAGCCAACCAGAAGAATGAAAGGATACAGTTCCTATTGATAATACCAACACTGAAACTTATCAACAGGGACAAGGTTCCTCTTGCTGAGAGCTAAAGAGTATCTTTATAGCTGTGAGCACATACAAGGGATATCTGCAACAGCAGTAACCTACCACAGTGGTTGAGGAGACTACTAGGTCAGACAATACCTGGGTTCAAATACTGCTACATTACCTACTAATAGTATAATATGGTCAAGTAATAACCTCTTAGTTTCCTCATCTTAAAATGGAAATAAAAATAGAATTTGCCTCATAGGATTACTGTTGAGTAAATGTTCACTACTAGCTATTAACTATCATTTTGATAAATATTAGTATTTCACCCAAAAAAAAGTTGCTTTCTTCCATATCACTGACTTAGCACTTTATTTCCCAGAATACAAACTCTTGTTAGCAGCCATTCAATAGCAAACTTCCATATTAGTTCTATAAAATACCAGTTCCCTTGTTATTAAGTTGGAAGTGTCACACATCCTATTTGTCCAGTCAATCAATTATGTCTAGGCAGGCACGGTGGCTCAAGCCTGTAATCCTAGCACTCTGGGAGGCTGACCCGGGAGGACTGCTCGAGGTCAGGAGTTCGAAACCAGCCTGAGCTAGACCCCGTCTCTACTAATAGAAAGAAATCAATTGGCCAACTAATATATATAGAAAAAATTTATCCGGGCATGGTGGCACGTGCCTGTAGTCCCAGTTACTTGGGAGGCTGAGGCAGCAGGATCGCTTGAGCCCAGGAGTTTGAGGTTGCTGTGAGCTAGGCTGATGCCATGGCACTCACTCTAGCCTGGGCAACAAAGAGAGACTCTGTCTCAAAAAAAAAAAAAAAAATCAATTATGTCTAAAAGAAACCAGTAGACTTTTTTTTTTTTTTTTGAGTCAGAGTCTCTCTCTTTGTTGCCCAGGCTAGAGTGCCGTGGCCTCAGCCTAGCTCATAGCAACCTCAAACTCCTGGGCTCAAGCGATCCTACAGCCTCAGCCTCCCAAGTAGCTGGGACTACAGCCATGTGCCACCATGTCCAGCTAATTTTTTCTATATATATTAGTTGGCCAATTGATTTTTTTCTATTTATAGTAGAGATGGGTCTCGCTCTTGCTCAGGCTGGTTTCGAACTCCTGACCTCCATCAATCCGCCCACCTCAGCCTCCCAGAGTGCTAGGATTGCAGGTGTGAGCCACCCCGCCCGGTCTAGCCTTTTAATTTTTTTTGAGACAGTGTCTCACTGTTGTCTGGGCTAGAGTACAGTGGCAACACCATAGCTCACTGCAACCTCAAACTCCTGGGCTCAAGCAATCCTCCTACCTAAGCCTCTTGAGTAGCTGGGACTACAGGCACATACCACCATGCCCAGTTAATTTTTCCATTTTTTGTAGAGACCAGGTCTTGTTCAGGCTGGTCTGGAACTCCTGGCCTAAAGCGATCCTTCTGCCTCAGCCTCCCAAAGTGCTGGTAGAATTTGAAGGATAATAATCCACTTAGAATTTAACTGATACATAGTCCATCAACAAGTATCTACTGTATGCAGGTTCCTTAAGAACATCACGGGAAGAGAAAGTGGTTACAATGAAGTTAGTTAAAACGATTTCCTTTAACTAAAAGGTTAGAATCTGTATTTTTAACACCTACCCTGGCATCATTGCTCAGTAAAGTGTCCCTCCATTGCAAAATCTGTGGCAAGAATTTTTTTTTTTTTTGAGACACAGTCTCGCTTTGTTGCCCAGGCTAGATTGAGTGCCATGGCATCAGCCTAGTTCACAGCAACCTCAAACTCCCGGGATCAAGCAATCCTTCTGCCTCAGCCTCCCGAGTAGCTGGGACTACAGGCACGCACCACCATGCCTGGCTGATTTTTCCTATATATTTTTAGTTGGCCAATTAATTTCTTTCTATTTATAGTAGAGACAGGGTCTTGCTCTTGCTCAGGCTGGTTTGTTTTTTTTTTTGAGACAGAGTCTCACTTTATTGCCCAGTCTAGAGTGAGTGCCGTGGCGTCAGCCTAGCTCACAGCAACCTCAAACTCCTGGGCTCAAGCAATCCTGCTGCCTCAGCCTCCCAAGTAGCTGGGACTACAGGCATGCGCCACCATGCCCGGCTAATTTTTTTTTTCTATATATATATTAGTTGGCCAATTAATTTCTTTCTATTTATAGTAGAGATGGGGTCTCGCTCTTACTCAGGCTGGTCTCGAACTCCTGAGCAAAAACTATCCGCCCACCTCGGCCTCCCAGAGAGCTAGGATTACAGGCTTGAGCCACCGCGCCCGGCCTCAGGCTGGTTTTGAACTCCTGACCTTGAGCAATCCGGCGCCCTCAGCCTCCCAGAGTGTTAGGATTACAGGCGTGAGCCACAGCGCCCAGCCAACGAGAATATATTTACAAAGTGGCCAGGCGGCAGTAGCTCACGCCTGTAATCCTAGCACTCTGGGAGACCGAGGCAGGCAGATGGCTCAAGATATCTGGTATATAGGCTGGGCGCGGTGGCTAACGCCTGTAATCCTAGCACTCTGGGAGGCCGAGGCGGGCGGATAGCTCGAGGTCAGGAGTTTGAAACCAGCCTGAGCAAGACCTTGTCTCTACCAAAAATAGAAAGAAATTAATTGAGCAACTAAAAATATATATACAAAAAATTAGCCGGGCATGGTGGCACATGCCTGTAGTCCCAGCTACTCGGGAGGCTGAGGCAGGAGGATTGCTTGAGCCCAGGAGTTTGAGGTTGCTGTAAGCGAGGCTGATGCCACGGCACTCACTCTAGCCTGGGCAACAAAGCGAGACTGTCTCAAAAAAAAAAAAAAAAAAAAGATATCTGGTATAGGTATTTCCTAAAGAAAAAAATATATATTTATATATATATATGATAGGAATGTGCAAATCATATACAAAGTTTCAAAAATGCTTTATAAAAGCAGCACAGGAAAGAATGGGGGAGGAATGAAAACAATTTTCTTGATTATCACCACCTCAAATTCAGATCACTAGTTTCTTGGTACTTACTACAGATTTAATATCCCTTATTGGAAATGCTTGGGACCACAAAGGCTGCAAAGTTTTTGGATCACAGAATATCTGCATTTACATAATGAGTTATCTTGGACAGAGGACCCAAGTCTAAACACAAAACTCATGTATGTATCATATACACATTATACGCATAGCCTAAGCCCTAAAGGTAACCTGGGATGGGGGGAGGGGACTTATGGGGTCATACTCTGTTGCCTGGGCTAGAGAACAGTAACATCGTCATAGCTCACTGCAACCTCAAACTCTGGGCTCAAGTGATCCTTCTGCCTCAGCTCTTGAGTAGCTGACACTATAGGCCCATGCTACCACACCTGGTTAATTTTTCTATTTCTTATGGAAATGGGGTCTCACTATGTTGCTCAGGCTAGTCTCAAACTTCTGGGCCTCAAGAGATCCTTCCACTTCAGCCTCCCAAACTGCTAGAACTACAGGCATGAGCTACCATGCCCAACTCTAAAGGTAATTTTATATAATATTTTTAATAATTTTGTGACTGGCCGGGCGCGGTGGCTCAAGCCTGTAATCCTAGCTCTCTGGGAGGCCGAGGTGGGCGGATCATTTGAGCTCAGGAGTTCGAGACCAGCCTGAGCAAGAGCGAGACCCCATCTCTACTATAAACAGAAAGAAATTAATTGGCCAACTAATATACATAGAAAAAATTAGCCGGGCATGGTGGCACATGCCTGTAGTCCCAGCTACTTGGGAGGCTGAGGCAGCAGGATCGCTTGAGCCCAGGAGTTTGAGGTTGCTGTGAGCTAGGCTGACGCCACGGCACTCACTCTAGACTGGGCAATAAAGTGAGACTCTGTCTCAAAATAATAACAATAATAATAATAATAATAATTTTGTGACCGAAAGTTTTGACTGCATTTTGACTGTGCCCCATCATGAGGGCAGGTGTAGAATTTCCTACTTGTGGCATCCATCATGTCAGCAATCAGTTTTGGATTTTGGAGCATTTCAAATTTTTCAGATTAAGGATGTTCAACTTGTATATGAGTGGGTTTTTTCTCTTTTGACTCTTAGGACAATCCATCTTATTCCCTTGTCACATACAAAAAACTAAGGTTTAGAAACATGAAATATAACAAAGTAAAACAAAGTAACCTTAGGCCAGGCGTGGTGGCTCACGCTGTAATCCTAGCACTCTGGGAGGCCAAGGTGGGTGGATCACTCAAGGTCAGGAGTTGGAAGCCAGCCTGAGCAAGAGTGAGACCCTGTCTCTACTAAAAATAAAAAGAAATTAATTGGTCAACTAAAAATACATAGAAAAGATTAGCCAGGCATGGTGGCGCATGCCTGTAGTCCCAGCTACTCAGGAGGCTGAGGCAGGAGGATTGCCTTAGGCCAGCAGTTTGAGGTTACTGTGAGCTAGGCAGAGGCCACCGCGCTCTAGCCTGGGCGACAGAGTGAGACTCCGTCTCAAAAAAAAAAACCCCAAAAAAAACAAAGTAACCTTGGAGCAGAATTACAAACTCAGGAGATCTGACATCAATCTCCTCCAAGATGCTGTACTCTCAACTCCATACTACTATTTTTCATACTACTGGTCTTAGTAGGATATCAAATCACTTTAGTGTATGTATAGGACCAGTGTGGTGGCTCATGCCTGTAATCCTAGCACTCCGGGAGGCCGAGGCAAGTGGATCGCTCAAGGTCAGGATTTCTGAGACCAGCCTGACCAAGAGTGAGACCCCATCTCTACTAAAAACAGAAAGAAATGAATTGGCCAACTAAAATACATAGAAAAAATTAGCCGGGCATGGTGGCGCATGCCTGTAGTCCCAGCTACTCAGGAGGCTGAAGCAGTAAGACTGCTTGAGCCCAAGAGTTTGAGGTTGTTGTGAGCTATGATGACACCATGGCAATCTAGCCTGGACTGCAGAGCGAGATTCTGTCTCAAAAAAAAAAAAAATTAGTGTATAATGACAAGCATTTTTTAATATTTCAGTACAGAAGAGAAAATTAGTGAACACCAAGAATAAACATTATTTTGTGAAATTTCTTGGTTATACCCATATGTATGTACTAGGTTGCAATGTAAAACACTTCTTACTGTGGGATGCAATAAAATAAAATCATTTGAAAATCATTGCTCCAATCTACATACTGCCACCAAAGAAATAAATAAGTTAATTTGATGAGTTTTGTACCATATCTTACTCATAAAACAGCTTCTGCTCTTCAAAAGCCTATCCCTTCCATTTACAGAAAATTTCAGTGGCATCCCAAGGTTGTCCTTAACACTTGCTGAATTCAAGCCACATCAAAGTAGATCTGTCAATTAGCATATAAAAACAAAGACAATAACAAAAACTTTAGTATTAGATCAGTGTAGTTATTAACTGGCTATTTAATGTGAAAGCAATTCCTCATGAAAAGCATCTTTATGCCAACTTTAGGCAGGCAAACCATGGGAACCCACAGAGCATAGGGGAAAGTTAGGTTGCCTGTTAAAACCTGACCTGCATGTTCTCTACCTCCACAGGAAGCAAGTCTAAAATCAAAGCTCAATTTAGATGAAAACACCAAAGCATATCTGTAGTCAAAGTCTTTGAGGCAAATTACTTTTAAAAAGCATGAAAAGATTCTCCATGCTGTCCATTTTTGAATAATTTCCGGAAAGCCCCTAAAACATAAAATTGCCAGACACATAACAGCATTCAATGAATGAATAAATAGTAAGCCACTTAGTCTCTCCTTTTTAACATTTATCCAGAAGCCAAAGTAAAATTTTATTCAGAATTCTGAAACAAACTGTATAGAATAAAGTTAGGAGACAAAAAGCAAAAGCCAGAGGGAAAAAAATAAGGATGTCTTCTCCAATCACAAAAATTGTAAACATCTTTAAAACATGAAAATAAAACGTTTCCTTGCTTGCAAAATTAATGTCCCACTCAAGTCACCAACAGAAAATTCTGCAATTCATCCCAGAAATTCTGTATAAACTACCTTTTGTGCAGCGATGATGGCTTTCCCCACTGCTTATGAAAATCAATTCTGATTGCTGGAAAATAGAACCCTCTGAACTGCTAGCTGGTACAGCTGCCTGCAAGTGTTAAGTTGATTCATGCTAGGGCATCACAGTTTTGACAGCTCTGTGGACCCTCCTGGCTGACTCTTCAGAAGCCCTACTCCATCTCTAATTGTGGTGGTCTGGAGAATTTCAAACATTTAACTCAACATAAACTGCTAATAATCAACTTTCAAAGGTCAAAGGGGACCAGTTTTTAACCTTCCCTCAACACGTGTTCAGTACAAACTTCCGGGTGCAGCTACAATTGGCTGCGCAATTCAATGGATAAAAACGTTGCTTTATTTGACTCTCATTTTCTTGCCCGTTCTTTTCCCACGTTTCTCAACCACCGACTCCCCAAAACAAAAGCCTCCCACAGCAAACGGAGCACGCACATAAAAAAAAAAGCTTCTCTGTGCAAGGATCAAGTTAGTGGTCCGCAAACATTAACCAAACACAAGCACAAAGCCGGGTCGGAAAGGGGAGGAGCTGGATGCCAGGGTCAGGAAAGAAACAATCACAAGCGTTCAGGAACATCCAAATCTCCACAGCGGTTAAACCGACCCCAAACCACTTTTGGGAAACCACCAGCCTACGCTGCTTTGGGGAACTTTAGATGCTCGTTATGCCAAAACACTCTAAAAGTAAGCAAATTCCCAACCGCCGTTCCCCTTCATCCATGCATCCTCAGGGGCTGGGAGGGGAGCTAGCTCACTTGAGGCAAAACTAAGCTAGCCGCCGGCAGAAACGTGAGGGTAGCCCCCACGTGCCCCACGCACCTTCCCCCACCGCCCTAAGAGCGAGGTACCCAGAAGACCGCCTGCGTGGGCTACAGATTTAGGAAGGACGGTCCCGTCGCCTCCCCCGACCCCTCCGCCCCAAACCGAGAGCACCGCTGGGGCAAGAGCAAAGACTTGGGAAGGGTCGGGACCTCACTTTCCCTGAGGGTCCGGGACCTCACAGCCCCCGGGTCGGACGTGGGAAGCAAACCGGGCGACCCAAGTGGAGCCGGCGAAAGCAGACTCCACCTCCCCGGTCCAAGGAAGGGTGCCTCCGGCCCGGGACAGCGGGGCACCGGGGTCCCTAGAACCCCACGCGCGGCGACCGCAGGGCCCGGCGCTGACGGGCGGGGAAAGCGGCTGCAGCGGGGCCGCCGCCGGGACCATACCCCTGAGGGCCCCGGAATGCGCGGCTGCGGGGGGCGGCGAGCGCGGAGGGAGGCCCCACGCCGGTGAGGTGGCTGCCCTCCCAGCCCGGCCCCACACGGCCCCCCGAGGAGGGTGGGAGTGGGAGGCTGTCCGAGAGGGGGAGTGTGGAAGGAAAAAAGGGCTCCGAGAAGGACTTACTTTCCCTGCGGGACCCGACGCCAGCACAGCTTCTCCCGGGCGGTGAGAGCTCGAAGGACCAGAGGCGACTGGAGCGGAGGCGGCGGCGGCGGTGGCGGCGGCAGCAGCGGCGTCCGGCTCTGCCTAGCTCCCCGCCGCCATCTTGACGCCCCTCCCCCAGCCCCCCGCCCCGCCGGGAGGGGCGGGAGGAGGAGCGACGGCTGAGGCGCCGCGCGCACGCAGCGCGCGCCGCGCACGCCCACGTGACTTCCTCCCTCCCCCACCCGGCTCCCCCGCGCCCCTCTCCGCCCCGCCTCCCTCCTAGGTGAAGGAAGACGATCCCCCCCCCCATTTTGACCACCTCCTGCCTTCGCCGCCCAAAACGGACTCTCCCGGCTCCCGCCGGCCCGGTACCAGTGGTTGGATCCAAGGGAATTCCGGAACCCAAACGGTCCATTACCGCGGCTCTGGGGTGGGCGAGGGGTGAGGGGGCCGGGTTTCCGAGAAGGGGGAGGGGGGACGGCAAAGGCCGCCTAGGAGTCACGTGTGTAATGTTTCCGCCGGGGTGCACAAAAACCTCGCGAGAGTTCCGTTGCCCCGCCCTTTTCCCCCCGCGGGCTGTCGGGAAGAAGGTCTGCGTCCTGTGGTGCCACCGGGAGGTCAGGCCGCGGGCCGCGCGCATGCGTCCCACACCTGCTTTCAAAGTCGAGCAAGGAGGGGCCCGACCTGCTTTCGGGACCCTTTCTGTGGGTAGCTAGGGCTCAGGAAGTTGCCTCGCGGCGTTCCTGTCACTGCGGAGAGAGCTCTCCCTTTCCTAATCGACCCCAGAAAAAAATTTCCCGTATTCGTTTCTGGTTAGGCTCGCTCAGAGCACTTTATTATAGAGTGTGAAGCGCAAGCGGCCCCTCGGCGCGGCCGCTGCCGTGACCGTGACCTGGGAGCGAGAGCACCGTCATCCCTTCTCCTCGCGCCCGCTCTCCCGGGCACGCCGTCGCTCCCGTTCGTGAGCGCCGCAGAGCGGGTCTGCCCACCACTCCCCACTCGCTTTCTCCATTTAATCAGGAGTAAGTGACCTGGCACAATAAACGTACCAACTTCTTGCGAGCCCTTTCGTAAAGTCATTCTGAAAACGCCGGCGGACTGCGTTGCTTAGGTAATAGGCACGCCCGGGTGACTCTTGCCCCCTGCCGGCTGCGCGTCCCACTCGCCGCCCGCCCGCGGAAAGCGCGCCGAGTAGCTGGGACAGTTGGAGGTTACAGTGTGAGCTCTTCAGGGAAAGTGGCGTATGTCGGGGGGGAAGGAGGGGAGAAAAGTAGGCACAGCAAGAATAATGATCAGTCTTCCAGCTAAGCGTTTCCATACATGAATGTGTATCGTGTGTATACATATATAAATATTAATTTAAGAGTGCCAACTGATCACTTTGCTAATCATTTTACTTCCATTATTTCATCTACTCCTCACACACACCAAAAAAAAAAAAAACAAATAAAAAACCAAAACCTATAAAGACAAAAATAATAAAAACATTTCCGTAAAAACAAGGAGCTCGTCCGTCTGAATTCACTGCTATACCCTAGCTTATGGTCCAGTGCAGATGACAGCACATGAGCAATTAAAAGTCTATACGTTATCAAAGGAGAAAGAAATAGAGAAGAAAGCAGTAAAGAGAGCTAAGGCATTCTACTAAATACAGCAGTGTCCTTGTAGCTTGATTAGCACGATTCTGGTAACAAGTGGCCCCGACTCTAGTTGCACGCTAGTACTAGATGACTGTTAAGATTCTGAAAGTGAGACCCTGTGTAGATACTCCCGATTTTGAGGTACTTTCTGAGCATCCAGACCATATCCTTGCAGCCATCTGTGCATCATCTCCTTACCTTGAACCAAAGTGAAAGATGGTGTTTCAGGGGATATTTACAACTGCATATGTGCATATGAATGTTATATACAAGACTATTCATCACAGCATTATTTGTAGAAATGAGATTAGAAACGACCTCAATATATTTGAAGAAGGACTGGTTAACTATGGTACTTCCCTACAATGCAACAGTTGTTCAAAAGAATGAAAGAAATGTGGCACCTCTGTGTGTATATATATGTATGTGCACACACATATGTACAGTAGTCCCTCCATATCCATGAGGTGACTGTTCCAGAACCACCCATGGATACCAAAATCCAAGAGTGCTCAGGTCCTTTATATAGAATATCATAGGCCGGGCGCGGTGGCTCAAGCCTGTAATCCTAGCTCTCTGGGAGGCCGAGGTGGGCGGATCATTTGAGCTCAGGAGTTCGAGACCAGCCTGAGCAAGAGCGAGACCCCATCTCTACTATAAATAGAAAGAAATTAATTGGCCAACTAATATATAGAAAAAATTAGCCGGGCATGGTGGCACATGCCTGTAGTCCCGGCTACTTGGGAGGCTGAGGCAGCAGGATTGCTTGAGCCCAGGAGTTTGAGGTTGCTGTGAGCTAGGCTGACGCCACGGCACTCACTCTAGCCTGGGCAATAAAGTGAGACTCTGTCTCAAAAA